>VBSM01003214.1:10002594-10128874 GCA_008086735.1 Cheirogaleus medius | reverse complement strand
TTTACTTGCTTCTTTCTTCTAATATCTTCTAGAAGCTTTCTTTTCTGAAGAGACGCTCTAACTGGCGGTGTTTCTCGTCCGCCATCTTGCTCCCGTCCGGAAATAATGCTCTTCTTCATGGGGTCCCCCACCCTCCTCCAGCTGTATACTTGTAAACAGAGAATTTTCTAGACATATGTTTTGAAAAAGTTTTTAAAAGGTTGTATTTCAATAAAGAGCTAAAAAGGTCACAGTATTAATTGTGTTAGTCTAATTCCAATATATTCTTATGTTCATATGAAAAAGAACAATGATCAGACCAGTATGTTCAAAACCCTGCACTGACTCTTCTCCATGACTGCTGATGTCTGTGATGAGGCAGATCAAGTATCTTGTGGGCTGGAGTCACAAACTCACACCCCACTGGGGCTTGTTAGATTACAAAGTGAAGAGAGTCTGGAAAGGTAGGAGGAAAAGGATGGAGACCTAGAGAAAATGGAGAAGCCATGTCCTTCTGAAAGGTATTCAGGCTCACCTTTTTAAAGAAATGTGCTGACCAATTGAAGTAAGTTCTTGGATAAATTCAGCCTGTGGTCCAGTACTTTGACCTCTACAACATGTTATTCTATACATACCTATCCTTCATATAACTTGTTGTACACGGCCTAATTCTTCAGACAGATAATGTACTCCCCAAGTTTTATTGAACATTTCATAATTAATGAATATCAGCCTTATAAATGGTATCAGTTCAATATCTGCTTAAATTAAGTATTATACTAATTATGCTTTAAATATAAAATCATGTTATCCATAATTGGGGAAATTGATTAGACAACCACCTTAGGAAATTACTAATCTTAGATATGTATTTTCACATGAATCTGATGATGGAATTGTTATATTAAATATCTCTCATTGTGTTTTGCATTTTTGTCTTTAAGAAAACATATTGGAGAAAGAAATACAAAGACTATGCAGGGGAAATCTAGAAACTACTCTATATTGTTAAGAGCTTTATCTATCTAGTTTTTTGTAGGATAGTTTGTTAGTTGTTAGGACAAATACAAAAGGTGTATGTACTTAATATGTTACCTGTTGTTATGGAGGCTACTGTTAGACACAGTGTTCCTGGTAATTATGTAAAAAGAAGGCATAAATATGAATATTCTATTGTAGACCTGTCATAAATTTTATACTTTTGATATAAAAAGTCATCATACCATCTGTGCATATATGTGCCCCAAGTATTAATTGCAATAGTACTTTAATTACCCTATTGCTTCTTTTCTTTCTTTGAAAAATACTGTACCATATTCTTGATCTCAGAGTGTTAAAATAGATTATAACAGTGATGGTAAGAGCACTTAATATATATCGAATCCTCAGGATTTGAAAGTGATTGTTCTAGGTGCCTCTAAACGTCATCTTGTTTGATTTCTCACAGACACTGATATAAAATAGGCATTTCTATATACATTTTATGGAAAAGCAAACTGAGAGTTAGATGAATTAATATCCCCAGTGTCACGGAGATGGAAATGCCAGGTCCACATTTAAATCTAAAATTGTTTCCAAATATTATCCCACCTCTTTTCAAAAATGCTAATTCTGTGTTTTTTGGAAGTGCGATTGTAAATACAGGAGAACTCTGCTGTTACAAATCTTTCTTATTTCCCCACCTCATCAATTTTCTTGAAAATTTGTAGTAACTCAGCTTATTTCCTTTAACTATGAAAATTGACTTAAACTCACAACTGTTCTACTCTTTAATGCATTATAAAGCAATTTATCTTAACAATACCATGTGTAACTTATTCTTACTTATTTCTGCTTTAACATGGTCTGAATTTTTCACCTGCCTATATTATGTGAATGGGAGAGTACTTTATTAGTAATTTAATTGGCCATTATCATGGTTGAATTTTAAATTACACTTCCTAGCGAACTTGAACATAAATGTTCATATCAGAACATCCTTTCCTGATCCTTAAATCAAATTTTCCTTTCCAGACTTTCTTAAATCAATGTTTTCTAGCCAAGTTTTATGACTTTGTCACTCAACTGGCAATGACAGCATGTCATCAAGCTATTCAGTTCCATGATATCCTCACAGCAATTCTTTATGCTTGCTAGACATCATTAATTCCATTTTAGAGACAAGCAAACTGACCTCCTCCAGTAACATGACGAGGGAATGTAAACATTGGTGTTTGTGTCCAAGCCTAAATGAAAAAATAGCTCCCCAGGACTTGTTCTTTCCTCTATACTGAACTGATACCAAGAAAAGAGGACTAACACTCACACAAAAAATTTTTCTGGTCCAGTGTTCATCTGCTACATTTTTTTACTTTGAGGCTGCAATGAAAAATGATCTAAAATTCAAAGACATATATTGTATTAGTAAAGTGAAAATTGCACTGAAACCTCACAGATATCCAAGCTCAGGCATGTGCTCACACTGTTCCATACTACCGTGTTTCCCCGAAAATAAGACCTACCTATAAAATAAGCCCTAGCAGGATTTCTAGGCATTTGCGCAATATAAGTCCTACCTCAAAAATAAGACCCAGTGATGGATGTGGCTACGCAGCGTATCTGCACAACCCATGCATTTCATCGTGGAGCGGTAAAGAAGATGAGCAGCCCTTCTCATCTGCCCCATGAGAGCTCTATTGCTTGCCATGAGAGATTGGGGCCAATGGTTCTAAAGGAAATAGAGTCACAAGAAATTCAGGATGGAATTCGGGGTTTGGAGAGTTATGATGATGTTCTAGAGGAAGACGACTTAACTATATTTGAATAAATGTAGATTGTTGTACCGTACCTAAAAAAAAAAAATAGCACATCCCCTGAAAATAAACCCTAGGGTGTCTTCTTGAGAAAAAATAAATATAAGGACCCTGTCTTATTTTCAGGGAAACACAGTAAATGGAATAGAGCCTTAACCTCCAGTGAGTTTTAGTTTGTTCTTGGATAGAGCTACTGTTGTTAACCTCTAACTGCTTCTTGGTGTCAGGGTAAATCACTTAATTTCTCAGAAGCTTGTTTACCTCATTTATAAATTACAGGTTATATCAAGGGCTGCTTAACATCAGCCCTCAGTACAGATTCAATTCATAGAAGTATTTTGTTTGACAAATACAGTATTTTTAAATTTAGAGCATTTCATTTTAAAATTTGTATTTCCTAATTGTCTTTTTAAAAATCTAAAGATCAGGAACACTGGACCTTCTTTCCCACATGGCATTAATAATTTAAAGCTGGGAAGTGGTACTTGTTTAGATACAATGTTTTTTCCAGTTTACCTTAGTCCCCACCATTCCCTATTGTCTTATGTTGAGCCTACTCTTCACACTACAGAGACCATAAACCTGATCCTCTAGGCATCTTGAGTTTTGGACTCCTTGCTTAGACTTAAGTACCTTGTAATTTTAGAATTTTTTATTCTTTATTATGTTATAACCAGCTCTGCATTTTTTCAATGGATAAAATATAAACTAGTAAGCCTAGAAGTTAAGGTCAGCCTTCATCCATGTTTGCCTTCATCCATCTTTCACCAGATTTTAAATCCCAATGAATTTGCTTACCATTCGAGTTTCTCTATCCATTTTGCTAAAATTTTTTGGCCCTGGTCAATGTGTTCACACTCATTTTCTTGGCAATGACTACTTTGTCTTACAATCACCTTCCTTATTGCAGGTCTTATAATACAAATTATTGGTAATTAACATGTGATGCCTAATAATAATAAACATAGACAAAAAATAAATACTTATTTTACACACATACCTAAAGTTTGTAGGAATGCTTATTCCATGCTAAACAATTTTTATGCATTGTTTTGGTGTTTACATCCACACTCAGAGGTAGATGTGTTTATTGTTGTCATGCTGTTATTATTATTGAAGCTCAGAGACGTTAAATAATGTATCCAAGGTTACAAAGCTAATATCTTCTTAGATCAGTTTATCTTGTATTATAGGATTTGTTTCTAAGGTTCTTAAGGTCAAATATGACATCTTAATAATTTTGTCACTTGCCTTGTACAGGGCTTAGCAAGCACCATCCAGAATAAAGGTTCTGTTTGAATATATTGATACCAGTTAATTCTTTTATATTCATTTATGCATATTACAATTCAGGAGCTTAATACTTTCTGAAATTCATTGACCAAGTTATGATAAACTTGCAAATTTTAGGTCTTAAACTTACAGGTTATCCAACTCAAAATCCTTATACCCACTTGAACTTCCTAATGGTAGAGAATAAACAGAGGTTATCTTGGAGGGGGGTGAGGAGGAGGGGATGGGAAGGAGGAGAAATGAGGAAATGTAGAACAAAAGATACAAAGTAGCAGGTATGTAGGCTGACCACATCTAAAAAGCTAATGTACAACATGTGAACTATAGTTAATACAATTGAATTAGGAATTTTTGTTAAATAAGTAGAGTTTAGTTTCTCTTGTCACATACACATACAAAGTCACTATCTGAGATGGTTGATTGATCTGCTAATTTCATAACTATCGTAATCATTTGACTGTTTGCATGCATCCCATAAAATCATGTTGCAAACCTCAAATATAGAGACAAAGTTACAACTAAAAAACAAACAAACAAAACAAAAAGATTTAGCAGCCATTCGCTTATTGCATTGTATTTCTCTCAAGGAGTGCATGCATTTGGTAAATATTAGTCTATCTTTTTTCCTCCCAGGAAAAGACAGAGTCTATCTAGTATGCTTTGGACTCAGAGGGGAGACAAGGAGGCTATTGAGAAAGCAAATGTAACATTAGTTATGTCACAGTGGTACAATGCATCTTAATCACTTAAAAATAATTGCTCTAGAAATAATTACTCATTAGCAACATTGTAGTGTTACACCACTGCAAATGCCTTAACTAATGGGAACACTGAGCATGAAAATTATATCCAACATGTAATGTTGCATCCCAGTGCTCTGAGAATACTCCTAGACCATTTTATCAATAATTACCTGGCAGAAATATATCTTTACCTAGCTCTTGTTGTTATTAGGCTTGAGTTGGAATATTTTAATGTTTATAGGCCATATTACAACTCTTTAGTTATGGAATTACATTTAGCAATCCCTAAAGTTATCATCTGTTTTATTAAGCTAAAATCCATTACAAGCCAAATTAACAAAGGTGTGCTGAGGCTGCAAAGGATTTAAGCGTTTGCTTCAATTGCTGGGAATTAAAGATAGAGGCTGCTTTAGTGAACCAGAAAGTACAGACCACCACTGAGACCACGCTTGTGCTGGGGGTAGGCCCTGCCTACATCACCCTGACAGATGAGCCTATTCTTTACACATCACCTCCAGAAAGGAAAACTACCGTCTACCCTGGAGAGCCATTTCATTATTTTATAGCTCTCATTATCAGCCAAGTCATCTTTCTATTTAACCAAAATCCTGCTTGTCCTTCATGTTAGTGTTAGAATTTATGACCAAAGCTTCCTGTTTGGACCATAGCAGAAAATGTGAATAGCTAATCGTCACTCCCTTGAGCCCTCCATATAAGTGGGGGCTGTTATTACATCCATCAGTCTCCTCTTTCTTCTCTTGTTACAACAGTGGAGAGAGCTCATCCAGCCATTTGTTAAACAATTAATTGTCAGATTTTAATCCCCAGTAACATTTTATTGAATTATGAAGCCATTTTACCCCCCCCCCTTTTTTTAGAGAGATAGAGAAAAGACAGAGACCAAAATGGGAAATTGTGAAAAATAGTCACAATGTGACTATTCTTTAACTTGGTTAAAGACCAAGACCATCCCCTCATTCTTTCAAACCATATTCCCATCTCCTAGCTTGGATGAAATGAACTTGTTCATATGAAAACAGTGTCACGTGCATTTTCCCTCCTGATATGTCTGTTACCCATTTTCTTTTTTCAGCCAGGAATCAGGTGGGATTGTTTTCATCCTTGCCTTAAAAGGCAAATGTGCTATAATAATATTTTAGTGACCTATATTGTAAATTGTGTGCAATTTTCATCGTAAGCATTTATGGTCTTTTTGGTGAGCCTTTTCTGTTTCTTTGGAATTCTTTTTTTTTAAAAGGAGCCCCAGTTTCTTTTTATTATGATTCATTTCATTCTGCTCTAATTCTTTATCTAGTCAACTAAACTTATTACTAAACGTGTGATCATTTGAGTTGACGATGATTTTGTTACTTTTCCTTTTCCTCTTGTGTTTTTAAGCAACCCTGCATTACAGATGTGTTTCTGGAGGAAATTTTTAGTCAAACAGATTTCATTTTCTAGATGTTTTTGTTTTAGTTGGTCTTCAGTTGTAAGGGACTCTCTTGGTTTCAGTTTTGAGTTGCTCTGACTCACATGTGGCACCCTCCGCCGCACACTTCTAAACCCCATTCTATCTAAGTAATTAAAAGCTTGGAAGGAAACTAAATGATTTCCATGAGTCAGAAGAAAGTTATTCCTATTGTGTTTTAGTGAGAGTCTCAAGATTCTGCTTCCATAGAATTCTGAATAAATAATTTTCCGGAGTTCAAAAAGACCTTTTATGTATCAGCGGCTCCTCTTTATGTGTTGTCTCAAGGTCACTCAGCAAGAGGCATAATCGGGACCTGAGTCCAGTGCTGCGTGATTCTAGCACCTCTGTTCTTGACCGCTGCGCTTGTGTGCGAGCAATTATGAGAACCTCGGTTTATTCACATCCTTCCCATCACGCAGCACACTTGGAAAAAAAAATGACAATTTGCCAGGAGAAAGATAGTACCCCATTGTTTCTATGAAAAATGTAGGCTATACCCTCAGTGCATAAATATTTCAATATCAATCCATGACATATTTAAGAATTAACTATAAATTTCGAAACCATAAAACAGATAGAAATATACAGACATACCTCAGAGATATTGCAGCTTTGGTTCCAGACCACCGCAATAAAGCAAATATCACAATAAAGTGAATCACACACATTTTTTGGTTTTCCATTACAAATAAAAGTTATGTTTACATGATACTACAGGGCATTAGTGTGTGATAGCACTATGTTTTAAAAATGCACATATCGTAGTTTAAAAATACTTTATTGCTAAAAATACTAATGGTCATGTGAGACTTCAGCAAGTCACAATCTTTTTGCTAGTGAAAGTTTTTGCCTCGATACTGAAGGCTGCCGACTGATGAGGGTGGTGTTTGCTGAAGGTTGAGTGGCTGTGACAGTTTCTTAAAATAAGAACAATGGAGCTGATGGCATCAATTGACTCTTCATGAAGATTTCTCTGTACCATGTATGCAATGCTGTTTGATAAAATTTTACTGATGGTAGAATTTCTTTCAAAATTGAAGTCTATCTTCTCAAATTTCGCCACTACTTTATCAACTAAGTTTATGTAATATTCTAAATCCTTTGTTGTCATTTTAGCAGTGTTCACAGCATCTTCACCAGGAGTAGATTCTGTCTCAAGAAACTATTTTCTCTGCTCATCCTCATCTATGCAAGTTTTATCATGTGATTGTAGCAATTCAATCACATCTTCGGGCTCCACTTCTAATCCTAGTTCTTTTACTGTTTCTGCCACATCTGCAGTGACTTCCTTTACTGAAGTCTTGAACTTCTCAACGTCATCCATGAGAGTTATAATCAACTTCTTCCAAATTCCTGTTAATGTTCCTACATTAACCTCCTCCCCTGAGTCACAAATGTTCTTAAAGACATCTAGAATTGTAAATCCTTTCCAGAAGGTTTTCAATGTACCTTGCCCAGATCCATCAGAGAAATCATTATTTGGGGAAGCTATAGCCTTACAAAATGTATTTCTTAACAAATAAGACTTTAAATCCAAATTAATTCTTGAAACATGGGCTGCAGAATGGATGTTTTGTTAGCAGGCATGAAAACAACAATGATCTCCCCACACATCTCTCCATCAGAACTCTTGGATGACCAGATGCATTGTCAATGAGCAGTAATATTTTTAAGATAATTTTTTTTTTCTGAGCAGTAGGTCTCAACAATGGGCTTAAAATATTTAGTAAACCATGCTATAAACAGATGTGCTGTAATCCAGGCTTTGTTGTTCCATTTATAAAACATGGGCAGAGTAAATTTAGCGTAATTCTTAATGGCCCTAGTATTTCGGGAATGATAAATGAGCATTGTCTTCAACTTAAAGTTGACGGCTACATTAGTCCCTAACAAGAGAGTCAGCCTGTGCTTTGAAACTTTGAATCCAGGCACTGACTTCTCCTCTCAAGCTATGGAAGGCCCAGAAAGCATCTTCTTCCAATATAAGATTGTTTTATCTACAACAAAACTCTGTCGTTTAGTGTAGCTACCTTTATCAGTGGTCTTAACTAGATCTTCTATATAATTTGCTGCAGCTTCTCCATTAGCACTTGCTGCTTCACATTACACTTTTATGCTCTGGAGATGGCCTCTTTCCGTGAACCTCATTAAACTCACTAGCTTCAAACTTTTCTTCTGTAGCTTCCTCACCTCTCTTAGCCTTCGTAGAATTGAAGAGAGGTAGGGCTTATATCTGGATTAAGCTTTGGCTAAAGGTAATCTTGTGGCTATTCTATTTAGATCACTAAAACTTTCTCCTAATCGGCTATTAGATTGTTTCACTTTCTTATCATTCCTGTGTTCACTGGTGTGGCACAGTTAATTTCCTTCAAGAACTTTTTCTTTGCATTCACAACTTGGCTATCTGTCTGGTTCAAGAGACCTAGCTTTCAACCTATTTCAACTCTTGACATGCCTTCCTCACTAAGCTTAATCATTTCTAGTTTCTGATGTAAAGTGAGAGACCTGAGATTCTTCCTTTCACTTGGATATGTGGAGGCCATTGTAGAGTTGTTAAATGGCCTAATTTCAATATTGTGTCCCAAGGAACAGGGAGAGGGAGAGAGATGGGGAAATGTTCAGTTGTTGGAGCAGTCAGAACACATGTGACATTTATTCACTGAACTTGCTGTCTTGTATGAGTGTGGTTCATGGTGCCTCAAAACAACTGCAGTAGTAACATCAAAGATCATTGATGACAGATCACTGTAACAGACATAATATATAATAATGAACAAACTGAAATGTTGTGAGAATTACCAAAATGTAACACAGAGACACGAAGTGAGTGCACGCTGTTGGAAAAACGGGTGCTGACAATCTTGGTAGACTCGAGGTTGCAACAACCTTCAATTTGTAAAAACCGCAATATCTGCAAAGTGCAATAAAGTGAAACATAATAAAAGGAGGAATGCCTGTAGTGAAATATTTATCTTATCTCAGGACAAAGAAGGATTTTGCTGACACAGAAAGTGTTTAAGAAAAAAATTTAAATGATTGATAGCTTTGATGACAAAAAATATCAAAAACTCTCCTTAATCACTAAAGAGAAAAGGCGCTCTCCAGACACAAAACTATACAGTCATTTATTTGTACACTGCAAGTATATGAATAAATAATTTTCAATTAAAAATTGAAACTGTTAAATATAGAGAAACTTTCTGGTAATCATAGCTTTTCAAAGACAGAATAGGTTCCCCTTTAGAAAGCTCCAAATCACTGAAGAGATTTATTAGAACAATAATTATAGAAATATTACAGAAGGAATTCAGTCATCAGAAAGATATGTGTGTAGGTATCATTTAATCATCTTTTCAACTTTGAGAAGTTGTATTTAAATGATGATATTTCCACCAACATTTTAATGGCACATACAGTGTATTGAAGTGCCTGTATTTGAGACAGTTATGTTGACTAACATTTCCAACTGTACATTGTCACATGTTACATATATCACATATAGAGAACACATGCCACTACAAATAGAATAAGTTAGTGGTGATGCATAGTCTTGGTGGAAACTTATGCAAGGAAGATTCTCTTAGTAACATTTTTCAAAGAGAAAAACAACACATATTCATTATGGAAACATCAAAATTATAGAAAATATAAGAAAATAAAAATCAACTATGCTCCCACTGCTTATTTTAGTATATTTTAATCACTTAACTATCCATTCAATATGCCTTTTTAATTAAATGTGAAATCATACTGCATAAATTGCTTTATAATATCTTTTTTTCTCTTATCTTACCAAGAAAACTTTCCCATGTCCTCACTCTTCTTGGTGATTTTTTATTGCATCATGTGATCAGATCAAACTTCATTTAAATATTCTTATATATTAGGTATTTATCTATCTCTCAATTATATAGAATGTTTCCAATTTTTGCCTAATTATAAATAAAGTTAAAATCCTTGTATATAGTTTTGCATAATTTTATCTTCACATTAATATCTTAAAGTGGAATTTTATGAGCAAAGGTTTGCACACTCAGTGACTTTTGATTAATGGTTTTGATTACTTGCCCTCCAGAAACCTTAAACCAATTTTCAAGTCCTACCGGCAGCATGTGCAAGAGGATCTATTTCCCTGCAGAATCTGTTGTACTGGATATTATAATTTCTTTAATTTTTTGCTGATTAGATAAGCAATAATTGTCACGGTTTAATTTGTACTTCTATTGCAAATTTGTGGTTTCTAATGTTGTTAAGCATTTTTCCACATATTTACTGTCTGTTTTCTGTAAAGGACATAACTCTTAACTAGCAAAAAACACCATTTAGATGGAAATCATTTGCCATTAGATATCAGAGTGGCTAAAAGGCCTGATACTGCAGCATTTCTGGAGTTTGCCAGACTCAGAAGTGCATTCTGAACTGACAGTATGTGACAGGAGGGAACTTTAAGTAATTTATTTTTCATGTTTAAAAAATAACAGCAGCAGTAACAACAACAATAAAACCTATTTTGCTCGAGTGGTGAAGGGTATCACAGTTGCAGCCACATATTGAAGGGAACATACATATGAGGGCATGTTAGAGGCTGGATCAACCACTGAAAACCATGCCCCCTGGACTCCCAGCAAGTGCTCTACCTTGAGAAAGAGAGAAAAAAATTCTTCATGTATACATTTTCCTCTGCATCCTTCCTGATGCTGCCTGCCCCAGGAAGGTGTGTGAATATGTGCTGACAGGGAAAGGACGGGGTATAAAATCCATTTCAGTCCTATGAGGTCACTCTCATGGCAGTACTTCTGCCAGAATTCCATTGCTGGGACGGCTTAGGCTCCGCCAGCCTTGCATCTTGCATGGCAGTTCGAGGGCTCCTTTTCTTTCACAGGTGATGATCCTTAATAAACATCCTTCAGGGTCTGCTTTTAGAGAATCCAGTCTTAGACCCTGAATCTACCAGGGGAGACAGAAGATAACAAGTAAGCAAATACATACACAGGATAATTTCAAATAGCCACAAATATGATGAAGAAAATAAAACCGAGGGTGAGACAGTGGCGGGTGGGGGAACTGCTTTGTCTAGGATGTTGGGAGAAGCCTTCTTAGGTGGACTATGATGAGCTGAGACCAGAATAATAGGAAGGGGGCATTCATTTAACATAGAGGGAACCTCCATTTCCTCATCCCCCAAATCCCAAGACAAATGACCCAGGAATAGAATGATTTCAAAATTTTTTTTTGATAGCCTAACTAGAAGAACCTCTTGTTTTACATTTCTGTAATGTATTCTATCAGTCAGGGACCTGACAGGAAACAGGCAGCATGCTGCAAATCTGGTAGTTTGAGGAGATTGCAATAAAAGGGCTATTTGCAAAGAGAAGAACTGCACTCCCTTTCTCTCACAGATGGTATCTGTAGGTCGCCATCATCTCCCTGGTCTTCTAGCCTTGAAGGAGGAAGAGGAGAAAATGGGTAAGGGAGCCTGGAAACAGGTTGTGCAGGCAGGAAGCCAAGGGAACAGTTCCCCTAATCTCACTTTGCCCCTGTCCCCAAACTCCTCCTCCTCATTGGCCACATCCACCCTGAAGTCCAGGGAGCCAGTTCAGAATTCCAAAGAGCTCAATCTTCACGGGCACAGAGTGTGGTGGTTAAGGGTAGAAGGTGGAACTGGGGGGGTTAGGGGGCAAAGAAAGACATGAGCATGTGCAGTTTATACTTTAAAATAATAATTTGGAAAGGATTTGAAAGAAGTGAAAAGAGGACCCAACTGAGGTTGTAACTTAGTCTGTCACTGGTCAGCTGTACATCAACATCTGCAAGCCACTTTTTAAAATTTGTTGTAAAAAGTTAAAAGACAGATAAAACTGATGAACTTGTTCTAAAACGGTATGAATCTCTGATGTGTCACACATCAAAATAAAATATTGGAGATATGTTTTAATGAATGCAATAAAAAGTATCCAACCTATTGAAACATTGTTTACATGGTAAAAATGTAATCACTTTTGAAATAACCAGAGAGTGCCAGCTCTTTTTATATATCTTTCTAGTCTGTAAGAGATTCTGGTTCAATTAAAACTCTTATCATGATCTGAAGGCAGATTTCAGTTGTTAGATTATGAGTCAAAAAATAGATTACTTTTTCTCAAGGTCTCAGATTTCCTTTAAGACATAACTTAGGGAAAAGAGAGGATATTCTCACTCCTGAGATAAGCATAGGATTTGTAGGTGAGACCACCAGTAATGCAGCATAGGAAAGCTTGGTCAACAAGGGACTGATGAAAGAAGAATAATAAAGAGGTTGATATGTCTGTATCTATTAATATTTTTGATCGAGTAGTATTTATATACTCACAAAATGAGATTTTTTTAGATACTGCTGTTTGGATTCCACAGGCATGCTATTTAAGGGAATGTCTTTCATAATTATGCCTGCATTTGTGGCATAAACCTTTGTAGCCCTTTAATAGTCACAGTATCTTTGCAGAGGATAAGATTCCAGAAAACCAAAGAGTCACAGAAGGCCAAACAGCTGCAGAAGAGTACAAATAGCTCTAATCTGAAATGCATGATTTATCAAATGGGAACATGATTGCTAGCAATCTTACTTTTTTTGGTGATTACAAAGTTGAGCATTAGTAGTGCATGTGACTCTATATGAGGACTTTTAAAGAGCTTTTAAAAACAATTATGCATGAGTCTTAGAGATTTTAATTTGAGCAGAAGGCCTCTGTAGAGGTAAATCAAGAGGGTAGAATGGTGAAAAATGCTGAGGGAGACCTTCAATCAGGGGAAAATATTAAGTGGGACTCCTTGGGGAGAGGCCTGTATTTGCATGTCTGGGGTGGGCTAATCTACATAATTGACTAAAACAGAATGAACAGCTGTGAAATACAGCATTTGAATGTGTGGGTAAAACAAAATTACAAAATACACAAGGTCACAGAACATGTAATGTATTTTCATAGGATTATAGAATTTCTAAGCTTGTTTGTTATATGAGAAGTCAGCCAGTGCTCCAGAGAAGCTAAGTGACTTTATCAAGATCAGCTAGCTAGTTAGTTATAGCATACTAGTTAAGTGTGTGGACTCTGGAGTCAGACATCCTAGATTCAAATTCCAGTTCCATCACTCACTCTTTGACTCTTGGAGAAAATCATTCTATCTTTCTGTGTTTCAATTTTGTCATCTATAAAATGGGAATGCTAATAGGACTGACTTCACATTAAATGAGATGACATATTTCCAGTGATGCTCTGTGTGGTGTCTGGGACTTAGTGAGTGATCAATTAATATCAGGTATGTTTGTTATTAGTGAGAATGCCAAAGTGAAAGTCATCTAACTCCTACGGCAATGTTGTACCTACTCTAAAAAAAGTAAGAGCAGATTACAAGAGCCGTATGAACAAGAAATTAATTTAGTTTCCCACCTAAAATTGCTGTGAAACACAGAATAACAACAAGCCTTTTCGGAGAATATAAAAGCAAACTTTTTAAATTTTTTAATTTTACCATTGCGGGGGGGAAAATATTCAGATGAGCTCTTTAGAACTTTTTAAAATTTCATTTCACACTCTAATGCTTAAATTCAGTATTTGGATCCTTCCCCCAGCTACAAGTTTTTTAATTGGTTTTGTTTTATAGCTTGCAAAAATATATATTCATATACTTTTTGATAATTGACGTTTGTAACATTTTTATTTTTGTTTAATAATGATGCCTGCTAATGCTAGAGGATGCTTTTAATCTTTGTAATTAGATTAAGTTGTGCTTTTAAATTTATTCTACATGTCTTCATGTATATAAACACATACTCACACTACTAAATAACCTTTGATAAAATGAATCATCACTATGTCTACTCAATAACATGTAGTGATAACTGTAACAAAGGCTTCAGAACATTTTATGTTACAAATCTCTTCCTACTTTTTTTTATCTCACAGTGAATTAGGATGGCAAGTTTTTAACTGAAATTTTCAAGAATGGGGCAAGCAAGTGTCAGAGAATATAAGTGACTTACCTAAGATCACTCATCTTTGTGTATATGATCAGGGTTTCAAATGACTCCAAAGTTCCTGCTTTGATCCAATAGGAGACATGTACAAATGGTTTGTAAATATTGACTAGAAGGCATTTGGAATGTGTTCTAGCTTTATGAAGTATATTATACCATTTTACAAAACCAGTAAAATGCTGACCTAAGTAGGAATATGGTGAGAAAAACAATTCCTTCTACTTTATTTTTAAAACATGAGTATTACTCATTGCTCCTAGGATAGCATTAGCCAAATTATTTTTCTTGGTGTTTACGGCACTAGTTCACAGGTGTTAGTTGCCATGAATAGGTATCAGCGGCAAGTGTGAACCACAATCTAGTAGCAATTGAAAATTTCACTCATTTACGCAGTCAGGTCTTCTGTACTTGACTCTCCTTTTTTGTTGTGTGTGTGTTCTTGTAATTTTCATATCTTTTATATCCATGCTGTCAGATGAAGTTAACTTGCTCAAGTTTTTCAAGACAGGGATTATTTCTGCCATTTTACATAAATAGCATTGGTGTTTGGTATACCTATCATAAACCTAATTTTATTTCCATTGAAAATTTCTGTTCTGTATAGTACGGGTCTCTGTATGTTAGTGGCAATTCAGATTGTATCTACATGGAAAACCAAACAAACAAATAAAAAACATTAGTGGACCAGTGAAACATCCAGCCAGGGGGTCATAGACTTAAAATAAATTGTTATTTTTTAACCCTGAGTAAAGAGTGAAATGTGAACATTAATTTTAATAGAATTTATAGAAGACAAGAATTTGGTAAATTCCAATAAAAGCAGAGGCAATTTGATAATAAGATAAAGTCTGGTACAGTTTATGTAATGTTAATTAAATGGATTAAAATGTATCTATTGTTAAAATATAAAAAGAACCTCTACAACCTAAGACATGTTATAATTTTAAATTAATAAAAAAAGAGAAATAATGCTATAAACTAATCTTCAAAATGGAAAGGTTTATGACAAGTAAAGCCAACTGCTAGCCTTTTTATTAAGTCATGTATTTATTCATTTAATGGATATTTATTGGGTGCCTTAACAAAGTCTGTGCTCTTAAGCAGCTTAAACTTTATTGGGAGAAATAGACAGTTCTTTAAAAAATTAAGCAAAATGAATTCAGATTGTGAAAACTGGTTGAAAGAAATAAACAGAAAGATAACATGGGAAGTATTAGTCAAGGCAATCGCTTTGGGTATGGTGCTTGGGAAGAGCCTCCTCAGACTTTCGAGCTAAAGGATCAGAAGAGAGGGCTCTGGGCAGATCAGGGAGATGGATGTTCTGGGCAGAGGGAGCAAACGTGAAGGCTAAAAAATAATTGAGTGGGAACATGGTATGAGATGATTCTGGGAAGGAAGAAAAGGAGCAGATTATTTAAGGCATAATAGATGATAACCAGGACTTTAGATTTTCTTGTACGAGCCAATGAAAATTTGAAGCAGGGGAGTTATAAAATCTAATTTGTGTTTTTAAAAGAAAGATCTTTCTGTCATGCGGATGGTGGATCGTGGCCGGGCACATGGAGAGGCTGGGAGACCAAGCAACTGCGGTGACTCAAGTGTTCGGCAGTGGCAACATAGTCTCCGAGGGAGGCAGTGGAGATGGTCAGGAATTGATGCAGAGTAGCCAACAGGACTTGGTGAAAGAAATAAAGGAATCAGATCAACATCAGCCCTAGGATAGTTACTATAAAAAAAGGGAAACAAAATTCACAGATCACAAACCTTAATGAAACAGGAATCAAAATAAAGAGGCAAGAACTATTTACATTAAGTTAATCACATATTTTCATTCTATAATTGAGGGGTTAGATTCTTACACCTACCTGAGGGATTCCATAGACTCAGTCTACCTGGATTACTGGTTTAAGCTTTGTCTAAGGTCTTTTTAATAAAAAAGATCTATCCGTAGACAGTTTCTCCAAAGCTGGAGCTATTAATGTGTGTTATCTCTGTGTTCCCAAAACATAGTATATAATACCCCTCACAGTAGAGTAATCCTAAGTTGGTCAAATTCATCATTAACTTGTGCTCTTAGTTTCCTTCAGGGAATGTGAAATTTTAAAGGGTTTACTATGCCAGGCACTCTGTTAGATTCTTTACATAAAGTTGGAATTTATATCTGCATCGACTGTGTTCTAAAACTTGTGTTCTTTCATAACCCTATGCTGTCTCATTGATCAGAAAACATACATTGATAAATCTTTTAGAACTATATGTTTTTTTGTTGTTGTTCCTAGAAGGTCTTCAATAGAGAGATTAGTGAAAAATGATGACAGAGAAACATAAAGATAAATTGAAGGAACATATTTAATTTTTCTGTGATAAAATAATAAATGTACCAAGAGTTCTAAATATATAACTCTGCCATATCATAGGAGGAAACTCTGTAAGGGGTCATGATAATATCAAATTACTCAAGGCAGAACAAATCAGGTAGTAGATAAAAGGCTGATTTTGTGTTGTGTTAAAGCACTGGCAAAGTATTAATACTATACTATGAATAGAAAGGTGAAAAATAATGGATCAAAGCTAAGATTGACAGAAGATTAGATTTTAGGGTCTTGAGAAAGGAATGAGAAAACAAGTATGAGAAGAATAGGAGTAAATCTTTGCCCATGTTCTCAGTCACAGTGATGCTTGTAAAGTAGAGTACTGGGAACACCTCAACTCACCCCAACACATTTTGAAAGTGTGGCAACTGCCTGGTGAACACTCTCAGGTGATTCTGTTACAAGTAATTAATGGACCACACTTTGGGAAATGCTGATTTAGTCCAGTCTCTTTATTTTATAAATCAGCATGATATGCAGAAAGGAAAATGGTTATCCAAAGTTGCGTCAGTCTTTTTCGTTAGAGCTTATGTTAAATCACAGTCTCCTCTTTGATGCTTGGATTTAAATTTCCAACTCTAATTATAGACCTACTAACAACATGTATTATTGCTATTTCTTTTCTAGAATCACAACCACAGCTGCCTGCATGATGGACCTAAGACGGTACCCACTGGATGAACAAAACTGCACCTTGGAAATTGAAAGCTGTAAGTCTTTCTGAAAATTCCGCTAGATTGAACTGTGGTTTAAGGTTCTCCTTAGGCAGAGGAGTCCTACCCAGGTTATGTTCAGACCAGAGGTCCTGCAGAGACTCTGCTAGAACACTAAATTTGGTGGAGGGAGGCACTCTCAACACCTTCCCTCAAGAGTGCCTCTAGTCTCTTAGTCTCATCTCTAAATCTTTGGGAGAGATGTTTAGGGAAGAAATAATCTGGCAGTAAAAGGAGAATGCTAAGAACATGGAAGGAGACCAAGGGCTATTTCAGGCATGTAAAATATGGAATTGCTGCAAACAGCTACAGCAAGCTCGGGAGTATAGGTGGTGGTGGCGGCAGGGTGTCACAAGATGCCCTAATTGTCTTCGCCTCTCATCAACTTTCTCTCTTTGTAATTATAAAATAAATGTGGCCTTCCAGATTTGTTAAAACATTCATAGAGTATGGTTTAATAGAATGATTTTTTTGTTGTTTTAAGGGACTATTTTTAGTATCTACAGTTTATATTTTTGCTGAAGGCCATATGATGAGCAAGATTGATGTGTATGGGTGTGCATGCACGTGTGTGTGTGTGTGTGTGTGTGTGTGTTCTATTTAATGTGCTGACCTGTTTTGCAATGTGGTTGCTTTTCTAGGCCATGGTTTTCGTTTCCATGTTGATGATTCAGTCTCCTATCTTGTTGGGTGGGCTAAAAGGTTGATTTTATAACCCATCTCCATATCAGAAGTCACACAGGGAAGTGGTTTCAGGTGGAAGAGCATTTTGAATTTCTTTTCTATGTCACTTCTTCACAATGTTTTCATACTTTATTCCACCAAATAATTGGAAGCTGACAATTTTATATCCAGGATTCGAGATAATGAGTAACTGCACTGCTGTGAGGATACTCTCAGCCTTGGTGAGAAATTTTAGCTGTGGCAAGCAGCGTGACTCAAATCTGAGCAGAAGTATGGCATTTATGACACATTGTGGGTATTTTTGCCCATTTCAAAAGATAGTTTCCAGGGATAATTAAATTCACATGTATTTTTGAAGAAACTGATTGCAGGCTTGTAGTCCAAATCAACATTATTTTCAAATTAGATCGTTGCCTTACAGAACTACTTAATAAAATCGATCCATAGGATTTCGATGATTAATTGTACATAAATATTTTTGGGACGATGTTGCATGCTGCATTATCTTAACTTACATTACAATTTAGAGAACATAATAATGTTCTTCGAAGTTCAAATTCTTTCGTAATTTAAAATTACTGATGTAAGGATATTTTGAAATAGATACGTTGCTGTGGTTTACCACTCATAAATGTTTGTAGTAAGAGCATTTTTTGTTCCAATTTTGGTATATGTGCTGCCAAAGTAAGCACAAGAATATTTTTTGAGGTAAAATTTTACTGGGATTTGAAATAATCATAGTTGTAGGTGGATGAAACAGTTTCACTGGTGTTATTTCAGTTGAGCCTTCCAAAACCCTTTCATATAAGTAAACAATTACTTTTTTATTTTAAATAACTGATGTCTAAGGACACAGACAACGTTCCAAGTGTTTCATGTTTTTAAATTATAATTTTGACATGAATATTTAAAAGTTAACATGATAATTCATTCAATTTTACATATCTCTTTTTAATTCATCGTTGCCCTGTTAAATAAGGTAGATATTAGTATTACTATCTTTACAACTACAGAGATGGACTCAAAGAGGTAAAGTGATTTGTCCAAGATCATTAGCCACTTTGTGGCATCGTGGCTCTGTGTTGATGTGGCAATGATGACACTTATTTTGGAGGGATCAGTTTGTAAGACCCCAATTCTAAAGCCCTCTGGTTGAAAAAGCAGGAAAATAGCCTGGCCTTAAGGGAAATTGAGACTTGTTCATATTTAGAAAGGTAGCAAATCAATGCTATAGAGAATTAAATAATAGGGTTATATTAATAATATACATGCTATCCAGGCTCTGTTATTATAAAAAGATTGTTTACTAACTGAGCATATTGAAATGAGTTTAGGATCCAGTTCCTTAAACTACTAGATCCTCAGTTGATGCCTGACATTCCATCTTATTCATCCACTCCGTTCCTTTAAGCAAACCCTAGGCATTCATTCATTCTCATTCTCTCCCTCTCCCTCTCTTTCTGTTTCCCTTTCTCTCTCCCTTTCTCCTTCTTCCCTCTCTTCATCCCTCCCTTCTTTATCTGCTTCCATACCTTCTTCCTTCTCACTCTCAAATGAAAATTACCTTAACCGTGGCATTGCTAAATCATTAACACATTGTCAACTTATCAAAAATAATTGTACATTGGTTCAGTTCAAGCAAGAGAGGATAACATAACCTGATTCTGGGCAGCTTGAAGTGGGGGAACATTAAGATTGAGCTTATTGTTCATTCATTCATTCAAGAATTTACTAGATCATTAAATATTCATTGGGCACTAATTATTTACCTTGTGCTGTAATAATCTCTAAAGATATAATGGTGAACAACAATATACAACATCCCTGGCCTCCTTTATTAAGAGGGAGTCATACAGGTTGAGTAGTCATAGTCCAACATGCTTGGGACGAGAATACTCAACCTGTTTCCAATTTTGGATTTTTTCAGATTTTAGAATATTTGCAGTTTATTTATAAGTAATATATTACCATACATAAAAGTTGAGCATCCCTAATACAAAACCTGAAATGAAATGCTCCAATGAGCATTTCCTGTGAACGTCACGGCAGTGCTCAAAAAGTTTCTGATTTTGGAGCATTTCCGATTTTAGATTTTAGATTAGGGATACTTAACCTCTAATTTAAATAAATACATATATGAATGTAAAATTGCATTAGTGAAAAGTGCTGCCAAGATAAAGTGTTTAGTTCTATAAGATCTTTTCTAAAAGGCTATTTAAAGCAAGCCTTGAAATAAAGTGTTAAGAATTCTAAAAGGTTAGTATGGACTATGCTAACTCATAACTTTCCTTAAATATAAAGGAAGGGAGATGTTCCAGAGAATTAATGGGATTTGCAGAACTAAATGGGCTCTGATAATATTTATCACCCTGCAGCCTATGGGACCTAACTGCCAAAATTGAAAAGAGAAATCCATTCCTAGGCGTTCCCAATCCAGTCTCTAAAAGCCACCTTTTACCCACATGTTCCTGTCATCCATGTGGTCAGAGGCAACTCATCATATTTTATCTACATACATAGGATGTATGTATGCACATCCATGTATATATCTTGTCTGTTTCTTTCTCTGAAACTCTCAGTATAGGTTGGGAAAGGGATGCTGGAATACTTGCCTGTTTCTCTAGGGAAATGCACCAAATAATAAAGCTATGCACGAGCCTAAATAAACAAAGTTCTTTTGAATATTCTTACTATTTAGGAGTGAGTTTTAGTACAGAAATAATGAATTGTCCCAGGTGTGCCAATGCTTTGGAAATATGATGCTGCCAAATATAATTGAAGACTATTAGAAGTCAAAAGTTTCTTTCTTTTTAAAAACATATAAAGTTTCAATCACATTGTCACGAGAACACAGCATTCCATCATACTGTGAGGCTGCTTAGTATGTCCCATCCAGAAATGAAAAATAGTGGAAAGGAGGTGGTGGTGATTTTATATATCTTTGAAATTGGAATATTCACGGAGCTACTCTATTATACACTGTGCCAGCTCCGATGCACGGTGCTAGTATCAACCGCACGGCCTCTTTATTCTGCTGCGTCTCTCAGGAGAATGAGGCTGCCTTAGACAGCCTTCCCCCTGATTCCAGGTTCTCCATTTGGGGCATGTGAACTGCTTGTCCAAAAGGGAATATGGAATTCTCTCAATTGTACCCATTAATAAGCTGCTCAAGTTACTAAAAACCCAAAGCCTCCATTTTCTTGTGCATTTGTTTGTGTGCTTTTGTCTCATTATATCTCTGGGTGCGTTGGACTGGCCAGCCTTAGTGTCTCCGAGAATGAGTTTAGTGCTCCCATTCTTAACATAACTGCTTTTTTCAGTAAATATCAGCCTCTGGGATCTACAGAGAATTAGAAGATATAGAATTTTCTCAGCAGCTCTTCCATAGGCAACTTCACAGGGCTACACAAATTTTACTGAGATGATCAGTTAGGTATCTCCTTTTAAGGTCTAAAAATAAATAAATAAAATCCTATACACTGCTTTTTGTGACACCATCAGACACCTGTTCTTGATTACCTAAGTGGCATTGGGTAAGTCACCCTACTTCTCTGAGCCTCAGTTTTCTCGTGGATAAAATGGGGATAATAAGACCTACCATACAAGGTTTTATGAGAATTACATGAAATAATTTAGATAAAGAATGTAAAACATTTCTTGGTACATGATAGACATCTAATAAACAGCAACTTAAGTAATTAATAATAATTATTACTATAATAATACTGGTCTTGATCATTATATTTTATTAAAAGTCCCATACTGCTACAGATTTGTACTAATTATGAGATCTAGTAAATCTAGCCAAAGAGAGACCCTAGCACAGCATCGCCTTTCCTAATTTTGTAGATTTTATTTCAACTATTGCTTTAACATTCCAAGTGTCATTGTCTGTAGTGCTGTCTACTTCCTCATAGAATGTTTCAGCCAGCTGTGCCTACAGCATAAAATGCAAATTAATTTATTTTACTTATGCTGCAGAGAATAGAATTGACATCTACGTTCAAAATCCAAAGATGCATATTTAAAAGTGCCTTGATATCTATTCTTGGCTGAAGTGAAAGAGCAATCCATTTATAAATATAACCCATTCATGGGTTTGTTAACATTTAAACTGGCCATTATCACTTGGTGACCACCTAATAGCTCTATGAATGATGTAGCAAAAGGTCCCTATGAGTGTATGAAAGATTTCTGGTACCAGCATCTCTTCTTGTTAGAGATATTCACCATGCTTTAGCAAAGCAATAAGCAGAAATGAGCCTGCTGTTGTCTTACTGAATTCCAATTTGGATATTATATAAAGACAACTTGAGTTATTGATGGAATCAGGGTTGTATTTTCTTTATTCAACAATTTTATTCTGAATCATCCTTATTGAAGAAATCAGTATACATTTATACATTTAAGTATTTGAGGTCTTGAATCCAAATTTACTATAGCAAAGAGTTAATATATTTTGGAGCCAGGTTATGCTATGTATGGGCTAATATTTCAGTAAATATAAATACAGTATTTTTAAGAACTTAGAAAAAAGAAGAGTGCATTGTCTTTCTCTACCCCAAAGTAAACATCAGTAGCACCTTAAAAGTATGACAGTGGACTCAAAGTACCTATCATAGAGGAAGGAGTGAGTAGAAAGAGCTCTGTGCTAAAGTGGTATAGAGGGTAAGAAGGTATTTTTTTTTAATACAGACAGACCTGTCTAGTATGTGTTTCTCAAGCTAACTAAACAGGTCACTTAGCTTCTTCAAGCTATAGTTTCTCATGTGTACAATATTGTGATTCGTATAGATAATGAGATAACCAAGATAGAAATCTTTGTGCAATGCTTGGTACTGGTATTTCCGTAAGTAGCAGTTGATATCATTATAGCATCATCATTATCAAATTATACCTGGAATATTGTGCTTAACTAGAGTGACACCATTTTAAGAGGGATATTTAGGAATCAGAACAACCGAAATGTGAATGATACATACAATATGGAGTTTGAAGAACCAGTAGAAGAAACTGGAGTGAGAGAGGCAGGCACATTTATCTTGAGGAGAGGAAACTTAGGCTAGGCAGGGTGGCAGTGTTTGAACAAGATAGCTATTTTAAAGTAACTGTAGAATTTCCTCTTAAGAAGGACTATGTCTACCCTAAGGGCAAAAGTAGACTAATGGTAAAAGATGCCAAAAGGCAATTTTGGACTGAAAGATAAAAGAAAGAAAAGTTCATACCAATTATAGCTGGTGAAAAATCAGATGGGTTGGCATATTCTGTAAAACCATTTTCTGGGAATGAAGCAATACTGTCACTGAACAATTGATGGGATTACAAGATTGTTAACACATTGACTGCCACACACACACAGAAAAAAATACCCATAAACTTTTTCTTGGGGCCACAGCGTTTTATTATGAAAATAGAATAAAAACTTAGAGTGTAATTTCAAGGGCAACATAAATAGAAAAATGAAATGTATTGACTTCTATTCATTTAATCCATGTTTTTAGAATTAAGTTGTCAATATTAATTGTAACAATAAGAACATCAACAAGATTTTATATATGCTTCACATAGCTCCAGGGTCAAAACTAGGGTGAGTTAAATACAACTCTCATGGTAGTTAATGTGTTAAGTAGTTGTGTGTTGAGGGTTACTTGGTACCAGCAAAAATATGTAGGACTTTCGTTAAAGGACAATTAAGCAAGCACTGGTTTATATGCGGATGCAGAGCCCATGTGCATATACCTCTGGGAGCAATGCTATTTAGAAAAAGATGAAAATCACATTGCTGCAAAAATTTAAAGTAGAACAGTATGTATATGTTTTGCTGATGGCCTGTTGTTATTAGGTGGCAATCTTTCATTTCTTAGATTTTCCTTATAGGAATACATCTTACAGTTATGCCTGTGAGGAATAAGGTTCCAATCCTAACATTTTTCTGTCTTTTTAAATAATCTAAACCTTCTTGAGTCTTTTTATCTTAAGGTTCAACAGAAGAGAAGGTTATGCATTCATGCGTTTGTGCAGGTATGTGTGTAGAAGGGAAGTATAAAGCAGAGGTGTCAAATAATAAAGCTACCAAATATTTTAGGTGATCCCAGAATTATTTCAAATCAGAAAAATATTCCTGTGAAACTCCAGTGAGACTTAGTCATAATTATTTATCGAGAAAAAGAGCAAAGAGCATTGCAAATGCTCCATGGTGTCATTGCATACAAATTTAATTTGGATCGCTGTCTTATTTTAGTATTTTCTTGAATTGCGTTCAGTGTTGTAAAGGTGGGGGATTTATCTTTCCATCCTTTCTGTGTGAAGATACTTTGTTGAAATGTGATCTTGGTTTAATAATTACTAGTCGCTGGTAACCATAGACAAGTGCCTGGAGGTGTATTTAGAACCTCTGGCCCCTCATGCAGAGACCCGATATGTATTTTGACTTGAAGACTCTGTCCTTTCAATTTTTCTATCATTAGAAAGTAAAGTAGTGACTTGGATATAAAGGTTGTGTCTTAATATTGAGCATGAAGGATAAAACCAGTAAACCTTTCTGTCAAATGAGTTCCCCCACCCCCCCAAGTAAAAAGAAATCTTTTTTTATTTCCTCTTTTTATCAACTCCATTTTCTCCTTCTGAGATTCCCACTAGATAGATTTGGGGTCTCTTACATCTATCTGCCGTGGATCTGAACTAAAATTTGTAGATTTTTATCTTTGAGATTACTATTAAAAATATTTATTTTATTTTAAGGAAATTATTATTAGTTAATATTTTGTTTTGACAGTCATGTTTTCAGTTTCTAAGAACGCTTCCTGATTATTTGATTACTCACTTTTGATAGTCATTTGCTCTCATATGGAATGTCCTTTTGACTTTCTTAAAGTTATTTTATAAGTTTTGACTTTCAAGTTATTTTATAAGTTCTCTTCTGCTCCCTTCCTTTTTCTGTTTCTTTTTGTGATGATGTGTTTGTTTATCTGGGTCCTTGTTTTACATGCAGATGATTTTCTTCAGATGTCTGCTGATCTCTGAAGTCAATTCATGTTTGTAAATAAAGGACTAACTAGTTTGATCAGAACAAGTAGCATATATAGGTCTTCAGATTGATGTGGGTTTCTTCAGCACTGTCATCTGCTTGCTCCCACAGCCAGCCTCTGTGCTGAAGAGGATGTAGCAGGGGGAGAAGTGGGCACGCTCCCCTGCCTCTCTTTTAGGAGAGTGGGCTGGGACCTTTCCCAGGTAACCAAGACTTCCATCTGAGGCTGGGCCACTTCCGGTTATTTCACTCTTTCACTTTTAAGAGAAACTAATAGAACTGCAATTCATTTTTTCCTCTATTTGTAGAGATGCCCAGGACTTTCTGGGGCTCTGTTCTTGATTCTCTCTTCAGTCTAATTTATCTAAATAAGGAACCCAGGCAGCACCCACTTTGTGTAAAGGGCTTTCTTATAGTATTATATGGGGTGCAACCACCACAGCCAGTTTTAGGAGAGGAAGAGAACTAGTCTGGTGGCTCCATGGACAAGCTCCCACTCTGTGAACTTGCTGACTAAGCTTGTAAATTCGGTAGGGAAGAGGTTCTCAACCTTGCTGCGTATTAGATCACTGGGAATGCTTTTTTTTAAAGATCCAAATGATCAGGCTACACCACACTACACCACAGACCTATTGAATTAGTAATTTTAGAAGCTCTTCGCGTGACTGCAATACACAGCCAAAATTGCTCTAGGGCATGGTTCTCCCACTTCAGTGGACAGGAGAACCTTCTAGAGGGCTTGTTAAAACTCAGTTCCCACCTCCAGGGTTTCTAGCTCAGTGGGTCTGAGTGAGCCCTGAGAACTTGTATTTCTAACAAGTTCCTGGGTCATGCTAATGGCTAATGCTGCTGGTACAGGGAACACACTGTGACAGTCACTGCCCTGGGACTTTGATGGGAAGATTGGTTCTCTCCTATCAAAGGAAAAGAAGCCAAACTCTATAAAATAATTTTAAAGGATTTATTCTGAGCCAAATTTGAAGACCATGACCCAGAGCCATGCCCAAGAAGCCTTGAGCAAGTGGACTCACTGCAGCTGGGTTATGGTTTGGTTTCATATATTTCAGGGAGAGGTTATAGGAAAAGTCATAAATGAGTACATGGAAGGTGTACATTAGTTTGGCCTGAAAAGATGGGCCATCTCGAAGTGTTGGGGGATGCTTGCAGGTTATAGGTGGGTTTAAAGATTCTTTGAGTTGTAATTGGTTGAAGACATGAGACATGAAGCTTTGCCTAAAGGCTTGGAATATTTTAAGATATGGGAGGTCTGTTAATCAGAGACAAGCCACTGGACATATATTTGTTGTCCAGGTTTGTCTTGTATAACCTTAGGCCTGTTAATGCATTACAAAGGATGTCTCGAAGAAGGTGGGGATGGATGATGGGGCATTTCTGACCTCCCTCCTCCTGACAGGCAATTCAATTTTAAGATATCCCCTTGGCCAAGAAGGGGTCTATTCAGTCTGTCAGTGTGGGGGAGCGGGGGAGCCTTAAGATTTTATTTTAGTTCACACTTCTTAGCCCTCCCTCATCTGAGCCCTGTTTTAGGTTGAAGCTTCTCTGTTGTTGATGTGTTTTTTTTTTTTAATCTACATAACCTCATTTACATTCTAACTTCTATACAGTTTTCAAAATTTCTGGCCCATTGATGACATACATTCTTGTTTAATAATTGCTGTTCCTTCCTTTTAGTTATTTCTGTGAGATTGGATGGAGTAGGACTGGAAAGGTAAATGTTCTGTCTTAGACTGCAACTTTCCTCTTTCTTACACACATTAGCATTTAACTGCATATATACTTTTTAACTTCATTTTAAAAAATTAAGAGCATATCACAAATATCTTATTATCTGAAACATTCTTTTATAGTATAATTTATAGTGTCTGCCTACTGTTCTGCATTTGGATGACCCATAATTTATTTAACCAGTTGCCTATTGTAGGACATAAGTTATTTCTACTGTGTTGCCATTTGAAATGTTATGATTTGTATGTGATTGAGACTGTATCGTTAAATACAACCATGATTTTATATGTATACCTGTATGTGTATATATATGTATTTATATATATGTATATAATATATAACTATGTTCAACATGGCATATAAAGTTAAATATAAATTAATTAAAATGAAATTACAAATTCAATTCCTCAATCAAAATAGGCATATTTTCATTCAGTTGCCACATGTAGCTAGTGGCTGCCATATTGGACAGTACAGATAAAATATTTCCATCATCTCAGAAAAATCTATTGAATAACACTAATATATAAGATGAATCCATAGAATTTGAATTGCCACATCATAGAAAATATAAAATTTAAAATCTTTTTTATTAGTGAAGTGCCTGCTTAGACTTCTAGGATGAGAGTTTTATGCCATTATTTCTTCACACTTGCTTTACATTCGTGCTGACATTTGCTGAGACTTACAGGTTGTATGGACAGTAAAAATGAATGGGTTAAGTGCAGAAAAAATTTAATACTTAAAGGGCATTAGAATTATTGTATACACTACAGGTCAGCCACAAACAAATATGATAGCAATGCAGGATATCTATTTTATAAGTGTAAGATTCACCACTACATTTATAAGCATAATAAAATCCTACATTGAATATATTCATCTCTTGGTAGATATATCCTGATTTCAAAAACCTAAAATTAAAGGGCATCCAAAATGCATTTGAATTGAAGTATTTACTAGTTATTTTCATATTTGCAAAAGAAATCATTATTTTATTATTTCTAAATGGGCAACCCAAAAAGAAGCACAATTCATAATGTTATCAAATTAGTGTCTTCCACTCTCACAACTGAAAATCGACCTGCTTGGCTCAGTTTCCTCGACACACCACTAGGCTGTGTTTGAGACGGTGCACACAGGGAAACAGTGTATGAAGCGCGTGCGTGTACCGTGATAACCGCTGGTCCAAACGGCAGCGTATGGGAGACGATATTACCCTGGTGGTGGTCAAGACATTCACATGGATCAATAGGTACCTTTTGGAGTCTAGAATTTTAGATACAGAGAGACTGGGGAGAAATGAAGAGAAATCTTTTTAGCAATAGACACAATCCCCTGTTAAATTCTTACCCTGTAACATTGAAAGAACTTCAAAATAAATCTATGCAAAACCTGGGTAAGTTGAACCTCCTGGCTTCCACCTCTCACCTGGAATAAGCCAACTTGGTAAGGAAATGAACCCAGAGCCTGAAAGCAACTCAACCTTTTGACCATGCGATAAGCACAGCTGCAAAGCTTAAGAATATATTGGCAAAACACTCAGCTTTCAACTCCAAGAACAGCAAGGAGCAATTATAAGGATACTGCTTCCCATTATGGATTCTTGAAGGTGAAGCATTTTCTTAATGACTAAATGATTTCCTTGGTCTCTCAGGATACGGGAGTGTTTGATGAGGCTCCACTCAAAAACCCACATTTGTGTGTATTTACCTTTCTGAAGGTGACGGCCACCTTCTTTTAAGTTTCTAATGCTAATTTTTCCCCTGCTTTGAAATTTCCCATTAGATCTAAAGAGGCAGTTTAGGTCCCCGTAGCATATTACCAATCTCTCTATGGCAAATTTTATAGGGGGAGGGTGGTGGGAGTACAAACTTGCTTACTTCGTTTTCTTTTAGGCTCAGGAAAGGTGCCAACAATGCCATCATCCTGCAAAATCTCTCTTCTTGGCTGCATTTCATTTTATACTTGATCCTAATTAGGTGAAAAATAACACATTTGTGGATTTCTTAGCATTTTTAGTGAAGGCTGGAGAGCACTTTGTGAAACTTGATGTGAACATCATCAGCCAGAGGCATAAATACACCCACAGACCTTCCCTGAAGCATTTCCAGAAGACTCCTGTTGTTTTTGTTTGATAGTTGCAGCCCATTGAACTGCAGCATGGACTGACGTTTCTCAGATCCTGAACTTGGCTCCCTGTGTTACTGCTGGAAGATATTTTCCTTCCAATAATGCTGGTTAGTTTTTGCAAATCATATATCTCTTTCTTCAGGAAAAGAGCCTACTCTCTACCCCTGCTCATACTTCCTCTGCAACCAGCACCATGGTTATTATATTATTGTCATTATCATCTTCACCATTACCAGTAGTAAACACCGTTTATTAAATGCTTTCTTTGTGCCAGATGTTGTGCTGTGTGTATACACACAATCTCACCTAATCCTCTCACGTGGCAGCTACTATTTCCTTTTTAGAGATGAGAACATGGGACCTTAGAGAAGTTGCATAACTCACAAAAGGCCACGCATGTTAGCAGGTGAATGTATTGATGATGGTTTAGTTGAAGAAAATAGAATCCAATATCTGGTTTAAACAGAACGAATTTATTTGCCCTTCTTGGGAGGATTGAAGAAAGAAACTCTAGATTAAGCTTTTAGGTTTGACTCCAAATCATAGCCCAGACCTGTATTGCCTAGCCAGCCACTGCTCCTGCCAGAATGTTGTGATCATCTGCTAAGTAAAGTGGCCACTGCTCTGGCTACTAGACCAAAACCACTTCTTCTTCTCAGGTAGTCTGTATTAATACAATAGATACTTTGTACCATACCTCTCTCTCCACTCAATTTAGTCCTGAATTCACGTTTCCAGCAAGTGCATCCGATCGACAGAGCCTGGATCACATTTAGAAGTGTAAACAAAAGTGAGCCCGAGGAGTGCAGTTTATAGTGAGTCAGTATCCAGTATCCAGCAGAGCAGCTATGCTGGGATTTGAACCCAGGTCAGTCTGACTTGGTCAGCCCATGTCTCTAATCATTGTACATATTGTTTCCTTGTTTATATACCATGTGATTAACACATTCCTCATTGTATGATAAATAATTTTATCAAATCCTACCTACTGAACCATATGCCTTCAGTAGACACTTGTTATTTTTCTTGCCCCATAGCTGAGCACTATATGTGAAGAATCCCCTACCTTATGAGACAGAATCCATCCCCCATAACAGAAGCTGAAAAGGCCAGACGCTAATCCTCTAAGCCTCCCTCCCAACTAAAAGGTGGATTCGGATTTGCTAAATAGGGATGCGGTGTAAGACCAAGGCACCACTAATTTTGGTGCCCTTAGAACCAGTGACTGTGGAAATGTCCAGCTGCCATGCTGGTGGATGCGTGGCCGTGTCCAGTGGCAAATATCGATGGTATCTGCATTGAAAACTGTAGTATCTCTGCCCAGTGGAGACCACAGTGATAACTTCACAAGATCAGTTCTACTCTCTAAGTTTGGGCATTGTTGCTGACTGCGTTGCTTCCACAACTACTCTCTTGCCTTCTACTAGTTGTTCATTATCAGTTCAGTGGGTGCCTTTTCTATTTAATTTAGCCCAAGTCGGTTTCTGTTGATTGTGGCTAAGTACCTTGACTGCTATGCTTCTTGAAGGAAGGGTTATGTCCTGTATTAACTTTTATCTCCTCTACTGCTTTATATATATTACAGGCAGTCAAGAAATTCATCAATTTAATTCATTTGTTTCACTAAAGATTACTGTACCTACAGGTTCTCTCAAAAGAAAATACAAAATAGCAGAATTAGGAATTCTCTAACGAGTATGCCTCTCTGCTGGGATTTTTCTCCCTTCCTGCCAACAAGCCATTTGATAAGTGATTTCAGGCCACTTAAATGAAAATATTAGGTACTTTATGTAAATTTTCCTATCACCACATTTATATATCTATATCTACCTGTCTATCCATAATTTATTGATCACTTACTACTTACTATGTACTAAATTAGTCTGATGTTCCTTGTCTCATTTTACTGTACCAACTCTATGAGAATAAAAAAAGGCACAAAGATATTAAGTAAAGGTCACACAGCTAATAAAATGTAGAGTCAGGATTCAATCCCAGTCAGTCTACCCCCAGGAATCATGCTCTCAATCAGCATACCACCGAGCTATATCTGCTTTAAAGGTATACCAGGAAAGATGAAATTTAAGTCATGTGAACACTAGTGGTGAAACTGGACATTAAGATGTTAAACTGTTTTAAGACACAAAGTGACTCTAGTCCCTTTCATCCCTTGTTATTAAGAGGAATGTTTGTGCTTCGTCAGTATGGGTATCTTAGTATCATCATATTCATAAATGGGTTAAGAATCTTTTAAGTCACTGCTATTCACTTTGTTTCCATAAATGTATTTCTGATAAACAGGAAATTTTTAAAAAGATTTATTTCTCACTAAGACAAAGCCACTCTTATTGATAGATTAAAAGATTTCAAATGCCTCTTTTCACTACCTTTAGAAATAAATATTTATCATGGTTATACGTTTTGAGGCGTCCTGTGCATACTGAAATTTCTTACAGAAAGTGCTACTTGAGTATAAATTTAATCAAAATAACTGCCAAACAGTAAAGGTGGATGAACTGAAATGGGAAAAATAAGGATGGCCTGGCCTTGAATTGAATAATTGTGACTGTTTAAATTATAATTATATCAGAATCACTTTAATATATGAGCAGAAGACTGAGAGTGTTACAAATGATTTATATATGCAGAAAAATTGTTATTTGACTGTGTCTTTCCAATTCCTCTCTTATTAGTACATTAAGTAAAGGTCATGCTGACTGGATACAATTTTTTGATTGTGAAGATACATTGACAAAACATTTCCTTAAAATTTAACAAAAAAACTCTTTTAAGTTTTGAAGAAATATATTCAATAGCTAGCAGTAGCTACCACTTGGAATACCATTTTGTGCTATGCCATTTAGCTAAGCCCTTTAAATTGATCATCTCATTTAATCTTAACAACAGCCCCTTGGATACGTACAATGTCATCCCTATTTTACAATGGGAAAACTGAAAGCATTTAAAGCACATCTGGAAGTGTTGAGATAGAAATTAATTTAATCCTGAAAGTCTAATTATAAAGTCTGGCAATTTTTAAAACTTTTTTCAACTTTATTAAGGTGTAATTGACAAATAAAAAATGAATATATTTACCATGTACAATGTGGACATTGTGAAATGACTGTCACAAACCCAGAGTCTGGTAATTTAACCATGCTAGTGGTGCTTGCTCATTTAGTTATTAAAAACAATACAAGCTTAAGAACAATCAACTATAGCCTATATTCAATTTAACTAACACCTACTTGCCGATACCTTACTAGGCTTGGGAAACCATGGAAAGAATTCTTTCAAGATTCTTGTGAAAAAGATTCTTTCAAGAGCCAAGGAAGAGATTTATTATAAGCAAAAGAGGGTTTGTGATTCTCATGTTCATGACCTCTCTCTTCTGGGAAGTCTGAGACAATGAGAAATGCCGTATCAGTCTTTCCAGAAAGAAAAAGACATTTAATCTGCCCAATTCTCCATTGCCAGTAGGAGATGAATGACATTCCCGGAGCAATGATGAATCTTCAGTCCCTCTAATCACTGTGCACTAACATTAAAGTCCCAGTGGGCCACGGTCTAATGCTTACCTGGGAGGAATGGATGGAATTTACTTGGGCTCATTATGTTCTTCTGCTTCCTTATGGGGCTAGTCTAAATTATCACTCTTCTAGGCCCAGTTTCTGGTATTTTAAGCTTTTTGTTTAATCATTGTGTGTGTGCATCTATAACTCAAAAATATCTGAAACAACTTCTGAAGCTCAATATGCTACACAGAAAATGATTGTTTAAAATTCCCACACAAAGAAAGTTTTTTTCTCTTTTTGCCTTAGCTGTGCAATTCACATCTAAAGTCAAAATTTATTTCTTAGCAAAGCCTTCCTTAATTTCTAAGTACATGTACCACCTCTTCATAGCATTTTTCACAATTTAAATATTTATTTGTGTCATTTTATAATTAATGCCTGCTGTTCACTATAAGCTGTATGAGGAGAGCGCCATGGTTATTTTCATTATCATTACATCCAAAATGCTGAATGTAAAGCATTGTAAAACTTAGAACTATTTGTTGACTAATGAATGGATGAATGGGTGGTTGGATGGGTAGGAATAGTCAGCCCAAACCATGTTTGTTTGCTACATTCAAGGGACTCTCTTCACTTTTACCCTCCAACTTGGACCATCTCTAGCTCCTCAAACTATCGGGAGACTTAAGAGGAAGGAAAAATGAAGCTATTGTGTTTCATAAAACTGGAAACTCTCAGAATGTAAAGTATATTGCATCATAAGGAAATTGGGTTACAGCTATCAGCTGGCTTCTTTCACAACCTTACCAAAGATGGAGAATACCTAGTCCTTTCTATAGATGATCATGTCTTTTCTTCTTCATTATGTTAATGTAGTAGATTATATTATTTGATTTTAAATAATAAACCAACCTTGCATCCGTGGTATCAATCTTACTTGGTCATGATGCATGGCCATTTTTACATATTGTTGCATATAACATTCTAATATTTTGTTAAAGATTTGTGCATCATAAGAGATATTGTACTGTAACTTTTTCTTTTTGGAAAATGCTTTTGTTAAGATTTGGTACTAGAGTTATGCTGGCTGCAAAAATTGAATGGGGATAGTGACTGTCCTTCTCTATTTTCTGAAAATGTTTCTGTAAGCTTGGTGTTATTTTTTTTCTTGAATGTTTTATAGAATTTGCAAGTAAAGTCATCTGTTCCTGGTGGGGTTTTTTTGTGTGTATATGTGTGTGGAAGTTTTTAAGAAATTCAATGTTTTTAATAGATACAGAGTTTTAGGATCAGGCTTTCTGTTTCTTCTTGTGTCAAATTTGGTAAGTTGAATTTCTAAAGAAAATTTTCCATTTCTTCTATGATGGTAAAATTTGGCATAAAGTCATTCATAGTATTTTTGTATCATCATTTTAATATCCATAACATCTGTAGTGATAATCCCTTTGCATCATTGATATGGGTGATGTGCATTCTCGTTAATCAGTTTTTCTAGATGTTTGTCAATTTTGTTAGTATTTTCAGAGAATCTTTTGGATCTGTGAATTTTCTCTGTTTTCTCTCTATTTTTTATTTAGTTGATTTCTGCTCTTTATTCTTTTCTTCCTATATTTCCTTTGTGTTTACTTTACTCACTTTTTTTCTAGATTTTTTAGGTGAAACCTTGGGCCACTGATTGGAAATTTTGCTTCTATTCTAATAGTAGGGCTTAGACATATAAATTTCTCTCTAAGCCCTACTTTATTTGCTTTCCCAAAATGTTAATGTATTTTCATGGGCATTCTTTTCAAAATCTTTTCCCCTTTGTGATTTCATTTTTACCTTATAGGTTATTTGCAATTGTGTTGTTTTATTTCCAGTTAGTTTGGGTTTTCTGAGATATAATAATATCAGTAATTTCTAATTCAATCCTGTTGTGGTTTCTCATAGTTACTATCCTTAAGAAATTTATGGATAATTGTCTGTCTTGGGTAAGTATGTCATGTGCACTTAAAAATGTGTATTCTGCAGCTGAAAGATAGGCTGTTCTAAACATGACAATTAGATCAGGATGATTAATAGGATTGTTCATATCTTATATGTTTTTATTAACATTTTTCTAATTCTTTCAAATACTGGGAGAGAAGAGTATAAAAAAATCTGTGCTACATTTGTGTAATTTTTATTTCCTTCTTTGATTCTGTGTTTGCCTCATGTATGTTAAAACTATTATTTATGGCCTACACATTGATAATTATTATGTCTTCCTGATGAATTTTCCCTTTCATCATTATGAAATGTCCCTTTTTATCTATGGTTGTATTATTGTCTCAAAGTATATTTTATTTGATATTAATAGAACCCTTCTAACATTATCATACTTTTTGCATGATAAATCTTTTTCTATTGTTCATATTCAATGTAGCTATATATTTATATTTAAAGTGGTTTATTATAGGCCTAACACAGTAGGGTACTTATTTTTATGTGTTTTACAATCTCTGCTTTTTAGTTGGATGAGAATGTTTAGATCATGGTAGGCAAACTACAGCTCATGGACTAAATCCAGTCTATGGCCTTGTTGTACTACTCAGAGGCTAAAAATGTTTCTTTCCTACATTTTTAAAGAGTTGTGAAAGGAGTATATTGAGAAAATTTAGACCTTAACAATTCCTTTGACCCTACTATAAAATGACAGTAAAATTTGACCACTTTTCACTCTTTTTTTCACTTGCTACCCTATTAATGCAGTGTAGTGATTGATTGTACAGTTTATTTTTAATCAAGTACCTTTTATAATTTTTTCATTTAAAAAAAGTCACCTTATAAAATTAATCTTGTTTACCTTAGTCCTCTCTTTTGTCAGTCATTTCTGCATCCCAGTTCAAAAAAACCAAAAAATTTATTTCAGAATAGTGCCATTAACAAATTTTATAACCATATAACATACATTTTTTCTGAATTGTTAAGAAAAAACTTGAATGATACATAATAATTCTGCCACATACATACCAACTTATTAATAAAAATTTGTTTTATAGAGTTATTCAACTAGCTATAGATCACTTAACTCTAATTTAACTTTCATTTCATCTACTAAGCAATATGATTATCTATAGACCTTCAAACAAAAATGTTTCTGGAGGTGAAACATGAAATATTAATAGTTAATATTTCTTAAACATTCATTATATATCAGTGTTTTGAATTGGTTATATGAAGTAGTTAATTTAATCCTTTAAAGTACTATTAGTATCACCATTTTCGGATGAGGAAAGTAAAGCATAGAGCAGTTAAGCAACTTGCCCAAGGTTACACAGAGTAGCGGAGTCAGAATTTGGACCCAGACTGTTCAGTTCCAAAACCTGAGCTGTCAACAACTTGCCCCATGATGTTACTGCAAGAGCTTTGTATCTGGGGTCAGGAGACCTTAGCGTCACTAACTGGAGCCAGACGTCAATTAAATTCTTCATAGAATGGAGGAGTTAGACCAAATAGTGGGTGTTCTGTTAGTTCAAAATATTATGATTAATCTTCTTTACTTAGATATCTGATCATTTCCCTATGAGGATGATGCAAGGAGAATCATAAATACTATCACATAGATATTTTTCAAGGTCTTAGATGAACATTTTTGTGTCGGAGTAAGTGACACAAATGGGCTTTAAGCTCAGCTCTGTCTGTTCCCAGAGTTAAACTTTTATCGGGGTTGGCTTCATGGGCGTGATTTGATCAGGCATACAGAGGCCCTCAGTAGAAGGGCTTCACACTAGTGTAATATTCTGCTGTCATGATTCTGAAATTCTTAATGATTTATGAGCAAGAGCACATTTTAATCTTTCACTACACAAATGATGTCACCCACCCTGCCCTCATTCCTTCTGCTGTAGTGTGGAGATGCTGCATAGGTAGCAGAAGGCTTGTCATAGGAGGTAGGACTAGGAGATGCTCCCTAGTGTGGGGACATAATCTGTGAGTCAGTCACTTCTTAGAGACAACTAAGGAACCATCAGCGAATGCTGAATCTCTTGGTTTGGTGGTTCTCTTTTGTTTCTTGCCCTTTATACTCTGTAAGAGCAGGATTTTCCATTATTATCTTATTGATATTTACAACCAACTTCTGTGGGTCAGTACCTGTTATCTTTCTAATTGGAGAAATAATTAAACATGTTTACCTAGATCTTGTATATAGAAAGAGAGAAGAGACATTTCTTAATATGTTGTTCCCACCTTCTCTCTGGGAATGATTCCTAATGCTAACATTGTGTATTCTTTGTCAGCTATGCTGTTATGTCTTCTAGCCCATGTGAGAATTCTGTATTTCAAATAGAACAAGGCCCATTCCACCCATGAAGCTATTTCACATTCAGCTTATTCGAGCTCTTGCCTCCTCCACTCCCCCCCAGGAGAGTATCTCAGAGATTAAAGAAACTAAACAGAAATTGCTTTGCAAAGAGTATAACCTGCTAACACTTCTATGATCTCACAGGCTTTTTAAAACTCTCTTGTTAAACTGACCCTCCGTTCTTACAAAAAATAAAGGGAGGAGCATGGTTTGCCATTTTAAAGCATATGCTCCTGCTTAACAAAGTTAGTTGAAGCAAACCTGTCAAATGCCAAAGTGTAGTGTATTAAAATTTCAACGAAATGTCAGGAGAAAGGGGAAAACTGGTGAATTTAAGAAAATCTGTCATAAAGATTGCATTGCATGTTTCTTTCTGCCTAAGTTCAGATGACATATGGAGGTTTAAAAATATAACCTAATGATGTGTCTTTATGGTAACAAGTTTATATAACCTAATTGCCACAAAACTGTCATTGCTGGTTAATTTATTAGGGCAATAGAAGATGCTGTGCTCTTAGAATTTAGCTGGAATGAATTCTGTCCAAGAACACTTATAGTCCTGTACTGTAAATTTTATATTTTTGCCACTTATTTGAAACTTAACAAAATGCACATGGTTAAATGCAGGTATATTTTTAACGATTTTACCTGAAATACCAGTGTGGATGCAAGAACATAGATGAGTTTGAGACAGTGCTAAAGACTTGTTAGGGGAGAAGTCTAGATGTAAAAGATTGGGAGAGTTTCAGTTCATGTCCTTTGCCCACTTTTTAATGGGGTTGTTTGATTTTTTCTTGCTGATTTTCCTCAGTTCTATATAGATTCTTGTTACCAGCCCTTTGTCAGATGTGTAGCATGCAAACATTTTCTCCCATTCTGTAGGTTGTCTGTTTGCTCTCTTGATAGTTTCCTTGGCTATGCAGAAGCTTTTTAATTTGATCAGGTCCCATTTATTTATTTTTGTTGTTTCTATGATTGCTTTTGGGGACTTCTTCATAAATTCCTTGCCTAGGTTGATGTCTATAAGAGTTTTTCCAACATTTCTTCTAGAATACTTATGGTTTCATGCCTTAGGTTTAAGTCTGTTATCAACCATGAGTTGATTTTTTTGAGTGGTGAGAGGTGTGGATCCTGTTTCAGTCTTCTACATGTAGCTATCCAGTTTTTCCGGCACCATTTACTGAATAGGGATTCTTTTCCCCAGTGTATGTTTTTGTCTGTTTTGTCAAAGAAGATAGACTAATGGCCAATAAACACATGGAAAAATGCTCAGCGTCTCTAATCATCAGGGAAATGTAAATAAAAACCACAGTGAGATATCATTTAACTCCAGTGAAAATGGCTTTTAACAAAAAGTCCCAAAACAACAAATGTTGGTATAGATGTGGAGAGATAGGAACAGTTATACAGTGTTAGTGGGACTGCAAGCTAGTACAACCTCTATGGAAAGTGGTATGGCAATACTTCAAAGAATTAAAAGTAGAACTTCCATTTGATCCAGCAATCCCACTACTGGGTATCTACCCAGAGGAAAAAAAAAAACACATTCTATAAAAAAGACATCTGTACTCGAGTGTTTATAGCAGCACAATTCACAATTGCAAAGATATGGAAACAACCCAAGTGCCCATCAGTCCATGAGCGGATTAAGAAAATGTGGTATATCTAAATATATATATATATATATATACACACACACACACACACACACACACACACCATGGAGTACTACTCGGCCATGAAAAGTGGTGACCTACCTATTGTATTATCCTGGATGGAGCTGGAGCCCATTCGTTGAAGTGAAGTATCTCAAGAATGGGAAAACAAATACCACATATACTCACCATTAAATTGGTACTAATTGATCAACACTTAAGTGCGCATATGGAAGTAACATTCACTGGGTGTCTGGCAGCGGGGAGGGGGAAGGAGGGGATGTGAACCTATCGGGTGTGGTGCGCGCTGTCTGGGGGCTGGGTTTGCCTGTAGCTCTGACTTGGGCGATGCAAGGGCAATGTATGTAACCAAAGCGTTTGTACCCCCGTAATACTCTGAAATAAAAATAAAATAAAAAGATTGGGAGAAAGGGCATGGAAAGCAGTGATAAAGGCCTGATCCCGTGTAGGAAGTGTTAGCCTGCAGATCCCACCCAATTGTTTTTTAACTTTCCTATTTTGAAATGACTTCAGGTTTACAGAGGGTTGCCAAGATAGTACAGAGAGTTCCCTCATGTTCTGTACCTGGTTTTCCCTAATGTTAACATTTTACCTAACCATGATGCAGTTATCAAAACTAAGAAATCAACACTGGTAAATCCTAGCCTTTATTCAGATTTCTCCTCGTTTTCCACTAATGGAATCCACTCTTTCTTTGTTCAAAAATTCTATCCAGGATGTTGCATTTAGTTGTCATGCCTTGTTGGTCTCCTCGAACATGTGAGTTTTTCAGTCTTTCTTTTTGTTTCATGACCTTGCAGTTTGTCAGAGTAGTGGTTAATTATTTCTTAAAATGTCACTCAACTTCATTTTGTCTGTTGCTTTGTCATAATTAGGCTGGTCCCCACAAGTGTTTAATCCACTTCTTAAAGAAAGTATACAAAATCCATCAGAGCTGACTTGAGGGCAGGGGAGTAGCAGAGATTTTTTTTTTTTTGAACATGTAAAGGCCAGTATGATTAAACTGGTCTAATTATCTATTAGTTTAAACAAGAATTGTAAACTTATCATATGCAAATTTATTTCACACTTTCTTGAAAGGAAAATAACACCAAGTAATATGTGCCAGGTACGATGCTTTATACACATTGCCGTTTTATTGTCAAGCAACTCTAAGAAGTAGGTGTTACTATTATTAATATTAACATTATCATTATTATTATTCTCATCTTGGAGTTAAGGAAATTTAAGCTCAAGAAAAATTTAGTGAAGTTTCTAGTTGCACCTCTCATACTGTTCATGGAAAGCATCCTTAAACCTAAATCTTTCTGACTCCTAAACCCATACATACTATTTATTCATTAAGCAAACTACTATTGGTCCTGTGTAATTTTTTCCTTCTTTGCTGAGAAGAGCTCATGTAAAATACTATAATCATAGTGTATTCTAGAAGCTTTTTAGTTATCCCAGATACTGTTATTATATTGGTGAAAACTTTGAAATAAGATTCCTTTCCTTAATATTGGTAAAAACATATTCCCATTTCTTAATCCCCCTTGTCTTCTCTCCTCTATCTTTCTCATTTCTCTTTCTCTAACTACACACACACACACACACACACACGTGTGTGTGTGTGTATTTATCTATCTGAAAATATAATAATGAATATGAGATATATGAAGGAGAATGCTTTTAAAACAAATCTCATTAATTGTTGAAATATTTTATACTTCAGTACAAAGATGATATTGGCCAAAGTCCAATTTTTTCACACTTTTAATATGTGTCAGTAGAAGAAAGAATTTGGGGAGTATATTTTAGAAGTTTTAATTATCTATAGTTTAGATATGATAAATTAGCTAAGATCAAATCAGGTGCACCTACTAAATTGAACCATCTGGATGATTTCAGACTATTAAAACTGTAACTTCTAATGGTTCAAACCTTAACTTGGGTGCATCAAATTCTGGAATTATTCCCATCATATGTTACAAGAACAAGGTACATTGAATTGAGAATTACATATTGTCTAATTCAGCAATCCAATTTTACAGATAAGTAATCAATATTTCAAGGTCATTAATCTGGTTAATAACTGAATTTGGGCTGGAACATCTATGTTAAAAGTCTCTTCCTTCTTGATAGTCTGTGAATCTGGAAGAAAACAAGTTAGGTATTGGTTAAAATAAAGCTTTCCAATTATATTTATTTTTCACATCTGATTATAAAAGATAAATTATCCATATGGGTATTGTATGTGATTTTTCTATTTCTACCAAAAATAAAGCAAAGTTATTATATTTTGAAATAGAGTAATTAATCAACATGGTGCCATTGAAGACAAATGAGAATATGAAGATGTCTAAAGATTTGGTGATGTAGTAAACTTTATGTTATATTGACAGCAAAAATCTAAAAAAAAACCAAAAAAACCAACAAAACCTTAAAACATTATCTGATTTAATGAAGGATATTGTGTGGCCTAAGAATTATTAGATGCATATTAGCCAAAACATTTCATGTTATCCAACTCTTAGAGTTAAAATTAATCAAGAATTTATGTACTTCCATGAGACAGCTTTTGTGCCAACAAAACGTGGTTTGTATGATAAAAAGGCAGCATCACAAGCAAATTATACCTCTCAGTTTGAAAAATGTGGATGGGCTATAAATAATAAATTTGTGGAATAATACATCCTTAAATGGTTATTTTTAATACATTAACAGAATTTTTAAAGCCTTCTTCTATTGACAGCTCTGATGAATGTTGTTTTGAATATCTTTTCTGCTGAATCTTTCAGAAATGTTTTCACAGGTTGAAATCAAGGGGAACGCAGCTCATCTATGTAACATCTATAGATATTTTGCCTACCTAATAAAATCACTTTAGAGAAATTTGTACGGAAACAATTTTCCACTATCTTTATTCTTCCCATGCATTCTTAGTGTTATGGTCAGCAAGTTTGCTTCAAGTGAACCAAGAACAACATTGAGTTGGAAGAAACACGTACTTAATTTGTGATCCAAAATCATAGTTTTATTGTCTGTATTCCAATCTTTTTTTTTTTTTTTTTGGACTTTGTCCTTCAAAACCTGCTATTGGCTTTGTGTACCAGTTTTAGAAGGTTTAGTTGAAATTAAATCCTTAAAGCTGTTAGAATTTGTATATTCCCATATTTTAGTTGTTCACATAGTTATTTAAACTATATTTATTATATAATATTGCATTGGATTTTAGTAGTTTTAAGTAGTAAGTTCTGCATATAGTTATTTCCTAAAGAAAACAGGTTTACATGAAAGATGGGGTCACTCAGATCTGTTATATGAGGTTTATTATCTATTCCAGCATGAAAATAGAAAAATATGAACAGTTATTGACATTAGGTAGCAGATAGATTCTGTGTGGTATAGACCTGTACTCTTCACATATACACCGACAATTTTAATATACATACTCTTTGATTCTATGAAATCCAGAGGACTGGGTTTGACAAAAAATTAAAATTTGACACGTAAACCTTAGAAAAGTTTCAGGTTACTCTGATAACCCCAAAGGATGCATTGTCAACAGAGAAAACTAGTAGATATTTGCTTCAGAGATTGCTTTAGTGAATACAGCCTCTCAGTTCCCCGAGGGAGATTTGGTGGTGTTGGGTCTTTGCCTGTCTCCAGTGAAAGCCTGCCAGGGACACAGGAAGCCCCATGTGGGGTTGAACAAACCTTGTATACCAACAACGCCAACATTAATCAATTTTTACATTGTTAGGACCACCAGTCTGCTGATATGCAAAGTCAGTAATTCACAAGGCCTAGGACAGAGGGAACATGGCAGATCCAATCAGCACCTGCCACAGGATTAGAAAATGGACAATTCATTTATTTTAATTATAAAATATTACATTTGTATTTGATCATGATGCATAAATATAAAATATAACATTCCTTTATCATGTCTCCCATTCATCAGGGTATACCAGTGCTAATAGATCACGTACTGTTAGAACTGTATCCTATGCACACTCTTCTGTACCTCCCAACCCTACCAAAGCTGCATGAAAATCAGCACCAATAGATATCACTCACTCTTTCCACCACTTACATAGTATTGCATTAGATAGATGTGCCCATGAATTGTTTAAGCATTATCCTGTTGATGAACTTCTAGATTTTCTCCAAGTTTTCACTGTCATATACAGTGGAGCAGTGAAAGCTCTCTATACCCGTTTTTGTACTCTCCTGTATTTTGTAGGATATTAGATTAAAAGAACTGGAATTACTGACTAAATGGGGTATTTCCATTTAAAATTTTATAGATACTACCAGACTACTTTCTAAAGAACTGTGTAAATTGCAAACTCGCAGTGTATTTTATCATTATTTTAAAATTTTATTGCCAGTCTGATTGATAGAAGCTCGAGACTATTTTCTTTAATTAACCTGCTTCTCCCCTAACCACTAGTGAATTTGAGCATCTCTTCAAATATTTATTAGTATGGATATTTTTTTCTATCCATTTTGGCCAATAATTTGCTAATTTTTATTCTTTAAATTTTTTATTCTTTGTATGTGAGGAATGTTCATCATTTGTCATTTCATTTGGTTTATCGTGAATTTCGTCATAGAGAAGTTATATTTTTGTGTGTTCTAATAAGCTTCTCTTTTGCCTTTTGATTTTCAGGTTTTGTGTTTTTCTTATGATGTTTCACTACCCCAATATAATAAAAATATTTTCTTATACAAGTACATATATTCTTCCAATATGTTGATATAACCGAACAGTTCCATAACAAGTTGAGCTCCTTAAGTTCTTTAACAAGATCTAAATGCCAGTCAGCTTCTCAGGATGTTTAAGGAATAAGGCCTGTGTACTCTTGAAGAAATGTGAGGAGCAGGCAGTTTAAATTTGTAGAGTGTCAGAGTACAAAGATAATTTCATATTTTCACTTCTGAACTGTCTTTACTGTAGAGATAATTGAATAATACTGAAAATTATTTAAGTGGTTCCTGTAGCATTAAATCACAATAAAGGTCCTCTAGGCTGGGAGATTGTGTGGGAGAAATCATGCCACTATTTAAAACGTTGGCAGAGATGGCCAGCTTAAATAAATCTGTGAGGGCCACTTAGGAGAAATGCAAAACCTCAGATGAGCGAAAATGATGATTGGGTGCATTGCATGAAAGCACAAATTCATGGAGGTTCTCTAGTGGTCATTTTAGCTGAATAATTTGGACATGAAAAGAGAACAGCAGAAAAGAAATGATTTGAGTTGGGAGTGCTCAAGAAATATTCAGTGAAATCCAAAGGATACTCTCACCTTCTAAATATGTGTTTCCACATATTATATGACACACACAGTGCAATAGATAAGTTATTAAAAGCTCATTATGTGCCAGGTACTGTCATAAATATTTTAAATGCTTTGCTTGACTTATCTCACTTCATGCTTAAAATTTGTTTTTTATACCAAGCCTCTTTAGACTTACCTGCTGTCTTATTAATTCCCCTGCCTTTTTATTGGAATACATCATTGAAGGACTAAGCTTATGTTTTCACTGTGGTACTCATATGAATATCAGTGCCACAAGAGCAAGGACCATGTGCATGTCACTCAATATTTGATATCTAGTGGTTAGCACAGGGCATGGCACAGGGTCAGTGGTCAACTAATATTAATATTTTTTGACTTCATGAAAGAACTTTGCTTTCAGATTTTGTGAGAATAATGATTCTTAAGCCACTGAATGCTAACAAGCTAAGATCAATTTTCGTGTCTCCCATTTCACTACCCAGAACCTTTTGTCCCCACCTGAAAACAACCTTGAAATATTAAGGAAAATGCAAAGTGGCAGTTTTACACATCAGTAACTGAGACTGATTCTGTTTGTTCTGAAAGAATTTTCCAAATGAGAGGGCCTCTTCACATTACCACGACTGCGAAAAAAGCAAGGAGAGAAAAGTTTTCTGGAAAATGTTTTACAGAGAAATATTTATGAAAGATATTGCCCTAAACACTTCAAAAAATGATTGATGTTCTAGAATTCCGTGGGTAGTATGTGTAGCGTGTGTAGAGATACAGATAAATTTGGCAGATATTTACATCTGGAGTGGAAGGGAGTACTCATCCCAGCTCTTGTGGTGGAGGCTCTTAGCTTAAAGAAAGACCAGAGGAAATCAGAAACCCGGCACTTTTTGGATGAGGTCAGGGTTGCTCAACAAGGAGATTGCATCTGCAGCCGAGATTGCTCATTCTGCAGTCAACTTCACAGGTACTTGGGCTGTGGTCCCAGAGGAAACGGATAATAGGTAAGCTGTCATTTTGAGAGGATGGCAGACAAAGAAGAAGAGTTAACAGCAAATGTAAAATGTATAATCCTAACTTCTCATTCTTACCACTTCAAATACTATACTCAAGAGACAGTTCTCCCCTCAACTCTCTGAATGGGATGTTGGGCAGGATGGAAAGGGAGTATATGTATAATCTGTGTGAGGAAAGGACTACAACTGTTGGGTTCACCTGGTAGAGGGCCTGTCTTATAGTAAAACTGGATAAATATTTGTTGTTAAGTTAAGAAAACTGTCTTCTCTTATCTTGTCCTTGGGTTTTGGCACAATTGTCCTCAGTAATACTGACTGTCCCAAGAGCCAAATTTGCATTCCAGGTGAGTGTTCATTAAGAGCTGAGATCATCTCTTATCCATATCCAAAGTGAGAATGTATTATATTCCTGGCACATGACTGGTACTATTAGTAAATAAGTGTTGCATAAATGAATGGCTGAATAAATGAATGAAGTTGAACACTCAACAGTTACTATTAATGAAGCATGGGGCAAACTCCACTTTTGTAAGGAAGTCTTTACCTAATTATTCCAAAGACAAACTGGGAAGTATATCCCACTCTACTCCACACCTTCTACAATTACACACCACCATATGACAGATGAAAAATCCAGACACCCATCTACATTCCAACAAGTTAAAGAAAATGAGATGTGTACAAGAATTTATCTCATGAATAAATTCCTTATTCCATATTTATAAGCTTAGTTTTACAATGGCATTTGCAATAAAAGTGCATCATCTCTTTACTTACGTAGTTGACAAGATATCTTTCTAAGGGAATGATTCTTGAGTTTGGATAAACTGGCCTTTATCAGAATTTGAGAGCCACCATAAACCATCTCCCCAGAAAAAAAAAATGCACGTATATATTTTAACAAATGTTTGCATATAACATCAGAGCTTTTACTGTATCCCAGGTTAAGAAACTTGATTATAATGAGGAAATTTTAATACCAACTGCATATTTGGTGTTATTAAAAAATTATTGTTAATTTCTTGGTGTTATGTTTAGATGACATAATATATTATCTAGGATTTGTTTCAAAATAATCTGTGGTTGGGGAAGAGGTTTAGTCGATATGCCTTAGCACTAATAAAATAGTTCTGTGATAATAGAAGTGTTCAACTGTTTTGTAGCACTTCGTTGTCCAAAAGGCACTTACCACATGTGGCCACTGAGCACTTGAAGTATGACTAATACAGCTGAGAACTGAATTTTTTTATATTATTTAATTTAATCAATTTATTTTAATTAATAAGTGACAAGTGGCTACCGTTCTGCACAGCACAGAAACAGATGAACAATTGGCGTGACCTGATGATACTTAAAATTGGATGATAGGAACATGACTTATATACACCATTTTCTCAGTAATATGTTTGGAACAGTTCATAATAAAAATTTAAGAAAATTGGAAAACAAACCAGGAAGACAAATATAGCATGATCTCGTTAACATGTGGAATCTAAAAAAGTCAAAATCATATTATACAAACAGAGAGTAGAACAGTGGTTTGCAGGGGCTGGGAAGAGAGGGAAATGGGCAGATGTTGATCAAAGGGGACAGACTTTTAGGTATACGATGAACAAGTTCTGGTGATGTTACGCCCAGTATAGGTGGTGGTGGATGTGTCAATTAATTTGATTGTGATAATCATTACAGAATGTATGCATATATCAACTCATCACGTTGCACACCTTGAATATATGCAAACTTTGTCAATTAAATATTTTAAAATAAAAAATGGAAAAAAATCATGAGTAGACAAAAAGAGAGAAAAAACAATGAAGTCTTTTAAGCCCTATTCTTTTGACGTCCATCCAGGGCTCCCTTTGCAGGATGAGCAGAGGCTCTTTAGGTCATTGGCAGCCTCTCCTCAGAAGAGGTTGCCAAGAGACAAGCTCAGGGGACTACACTGGCAGCCCTGGGGGGCTGTAGGTAACCACAGAGTTGCTTAAGAGGGAAATGGAAGCTTAGTTTGTCAAAGTGAATAGGTCTATGAGACTAGATTGCAGGGTGAGCATGGAAGTTTAGAAGTGAGCCAGGCAGCTGTAATAACGTACAAGAGGCAGAAACATGACATGTTACACAAGCCAAAAGGTTCTAAATCAGTGAGTAGAAGTCAGGTGGTTGGGAGGTATGTCATGTGACAATGAATACGGATGGGAAGGAGCAAGACCCAGGGTAAATGGTAAAGGAGTTTTCTCTAAGGGAAACTATTATCGTTCTCATCAAAGTCCAGCCATCCAGAGAGCAATTAATTTCTATCTTCTGAGACATCTGTTGATCCATGATTTACATTGGAGCATCCATGTCTCCATCTATTTAATTTTAAAAGGAATGTCAATGCTAGGATTTGGGGTTCCTAAACCAAAACTGAATATTTCCTGGAATGTCTAATGCATAGTAAGTGCTGTAACTAATACAACTCGATGATTTAAACAATAACAAAAGGTAAAGGAGGACATGTGGAATCAGTGTGCTATCTAAATGTGCATTTACTCAGTGAGGAAAGGACTTGGGATAAATGGGCTTCTTCCTAACAGATGTACTGTTGATCCAGCATCATGCACTGGCATTAGGGGATAGAACTCTTCCTGGGGCTGGAGGGAGCTGAACCACATAGCCCTGGCATTTGTTGTCCTCTGCCAATGGAAGGGTCATCTCCCCACTCTTCCCCCTTCTTTCCTTCTTTGACCCTTCTTCCCTCCTCAACGTCTTGGATCAAGTATGGAAAAAAGAGATATTTTCTTCATTTGCATGACAAGGCTGAGATTAGATTGACTGTTTCAAGAGCACTTCACTGAAGGTGTGATGATTTCAAAATGGAAATGAACAGGAAGCCTAGGATGCAGCCAGATAATATAACTTGTTCATAATACTAAAAGATTAATATGGGTTGAAAATATAATGCATATCTAATACTATATTGTGTATATAAATATTATCTTACTTGATCTGTTTACCAGACTTAGGAAATAGATATTATTCTCATTTAATAGATGAGAAAACAGAGCTCAGAGAGGTTAATCTTTTGGTCTAAATTGCAAAGCTAAAAGACAACAGAGACTAGATTTGAATCTGAGATTACCCACTCCAAAACTCATGCTCTTAATCACTCAATATACTTTACTATTTCATCTTCAGCTTGGAGACCCATAGAGAGTATCACCCTACCTGGCTCCTGATCTGCCTCCAAGCAGCAGAAGGTTTTCCTTTTTTTACCCACTTTTATAAAGAAAACCCTGAATATCCACTCACCCCCTTCAGAATAAAACCTTCTGGAATAAAGTCCCCTCCCATAGGAATGTGACCTCATCCTAAGACATCAACCCATCAACCGTGTCAAAATACATCTCTGCACATGAGAAATGGATAATCAATACAATCACCTGAAGACTATCCCTTCACCCCTATCCCCTACCCTGGGCACCTCTCTTGCCTTAGCTGCAGAGGAGGGCACAAGTTGACTTCATATCTTTTTCATTATCCTAAATCCTTATGATGATAATGCTGCCGCAGTGGTAGTGCTGGTGGTGGTGGTGGTTCCCATTTATTGAATACCTAATATAACCATGGAGCTATACTCAGTACTTTACACATTTACATTAGTCCCAAAAGTGGTTATTATGATCTCCATTTTATGGATGTAAAAGCTCAGAAAGTTTAACCATGCTCACCCAATCTGGTAAATGCAAATACTAGGCTTTGAACCCAGAACTGCATGATTCCAAAGCTTTTGTTTCCTCTACTGAAAAAGATTAAAATGGAAATAAGTGTATGTACAGGGAAAGTTGAGAGTCATTTGTGTATAAGCATCTGTCTTTCTGTATCTTTTCTTGTTCTGAAGCTTCATGATAGGGGATACGAAATCAGGTAAAGATCTGTTTATTTTTAGAACCATGATATTTTTATACCTTTCTTGTGGACCCCTCTCACTCACCCCCACATTCAGTAAATCCCATTTCTTTTTACCCTTGTGAAATCTTGAGAACAATTGATCTCTGTCACATTGTGTTGTACCAGTAACACAACCATTTTATTTCCACCTCACTACACAGTCCCGCACTCTGGTTTCGTGGGATAAGAAAGTGTTTGCCTTCGTGTTCACAGCAGTCGTGTTGGCAAAAGTTTCTGTCTTACTTAAAACCTGATTGAAGTCAGCTCCAGAAACATTCTGCTTTCTAATTTTAAAAAGTCAGGTTCTTTTTTCACAAGAGCACTGCATGCTCTAAACAGAAAGGTTAGTGACTCAGCATTGCTCCTGAAACTTTGCACAGGAAGCTAATTGGCCCTGACAGTCACGCTGCAGCTCAATTTCCAACACCTGATATCAGTAGTTGTTACTTGCGAATGCAGTTGGGTGAGAACTTGGTACAATGGGCTCTAAATAGAGATGTGAGTGTGTCATTAAGAAGAAGAAAGAGATGAGAAATTGTAAACTCTATAATTTTTATAAGCTACAATGAAAGTGATCTGGCTTTTCATAAAATAATAAAGTTGCTTTCCAGTGCTCAGGGGACAGTTCACACCCTCAGTAGTAAATTAAGTTCCTGATAAGGTAACATTTTGTGGAAGGTAACTTTGTTGTTATAGATTTGTAAATAAGGTAGAATGAATACCAATAATAATAGATTCTATTAATATTTCAGAGGATGTGTTTATTAATGTGTGATCTTTGGACCATTTGTGTCAAAATGACCTGAGATATTTGCTTAAAATGCAGACTTCTGGACCATACTTCAAGCTTAATGAATCATATTCTGTGCAGGTAGTGACCCAAGCAAAACAATTTAAAGGCAGATAGATACATCATTTGTAAGGTAATTAAATGAGGTAAACTCCATAAAGCTGGCAGGTATTGAGCACTTGGTCTATTACTGTAGCAAATTATGTCCTTTGCCTCTGTTTGTACACCTTGCCCCTTTCCTCCTGCAGAATTTTTCCCCAAGTCTTACTCTTTACGAAGAGTTCACTGAGCTATTTCACACTGTGACACGGATAACTCACGGTGGTTTCTAGGGTTCCCCTTTCTAGAAGCTGCATTTACAGTTTAACATGTGTTATACCCTAAGCTTCATTTCAACCAAAGGAATGAAACTCTAATAGTGCAATTTGAGTTGAACCAGAGAGAAAAGATAATTGGAAGTGGTAATCGTTAAAGTCTTATCTTAGTAGATACTAGAATTAGTGCATGAAAATCAGCTCTATGGCCAGAGAGTTTCGACTCATCAGCCAAAATACTTTAGCACCCGAAAGAGAAGAATCAATATAATAAGAATGGAGTGATAATTGAGAATGGATCATTTGAGGTATCTTAATAGCTAGCTATCATCTTGTAGGTATATTGTTCTGTGATTATTTAATTTATTTTTTACTTAAGTATTTGAAATATTTACAAATATAAGCACACTTATCAGGGGGTAAAAAGTACATTCTTAAAACTAAAGAAATTCGAACACATACACACACACACACACCCTGCAGTAATGATTATTTTTGGAATATTAAGGAATTATGTTTGCAGCTCATTATAAGCTCTGTAGCATGGAAATGAGTATCAAGGCCACAATATTGTGGCCCAACTTTGTCCGCAATTTTGTTTTTACTTCTATGGCTTAGAAAGACTAAAAGTGTATTTTATATGTTTCAGTTAAAATGTTAATTAATGTCATTTTTTAAGGTACTTTAAACCAGAAAGTAAGAGGAGGGTGATTTAGTGAAGAGTGGTAAGAATGAGGAGACCAAATTTCTAGTCTAGTTGAATCATTTTAAAAAGCCACTTCTCTGGATTGCCTTAAAATACAACGTCTGACCAGCTCTCCTGGGCCCTGTGAGCTCGTTTGCACATATGTTCAAGATCCCATGAGGCACGCCAGCTCAAATTAAACTGCAACTGATTCCATTTTAATAGCTCCTACTTTTGCTTCACATTTTTAAGATGTGCTTTTTAACTGTACTATTTATTGTGTTATTGAGACGTATTTGTGGTATCTTACCGCTAATAGCTGTACCTGTCAAACCAGAGTAATTATAATCTTTTAATATCAAGTGTTATTTTTAGCAAATTAGGAATAGTTTAGGGAAATACCTTTTATTTAGTCTCAGAAATTCTTATAAAAAACTGCTATTATACCTGCACAACAAGGTAAACACATCACCATGATCGCAATTACCTTGAAGCCAGAAATGGCCAGTTAGTGAAAACATGTGTTTGTTTCTAGAAATGTTTAAAAAAAAAACAAAAAAAAAAAACACATGACCTCAAATCAAATATGTTTTACCACTAGCTCATTTTAAGCACTGGAGTAATTTCATTGGGAATATATTTAATTGCAAGTATTTTAGGAAATTAAGATTGATATACAACTAATGCCTTCTTCCCTCAGCTCATATTTTAGTATACTTAAGACTGAATATTTTTACTCTCATGATTAGTACTAACAACTTTTATTCAATATTCACTATGTGCTACCCAGTTATATAATTTAGCTTACTTAAGCTACACAACAACCTCCTATTAACTATGATTATCCTTCCAATTTACAGATGATGAAGCACAGTTTCCAAAAAGTTAAATAAATTTTTCAAGGTCCTAAAGCAAGTAAACCTGTTATCTTAAATATTTAGTTTCACAGTTCGCAGAGTTCTCAGCCCCAAAGAAATAGGGTATAGTATAAAATATAAACAGGAATTGCAAGAGGGAAATTCTGATGGGATTTCCAATCTAAATAGCATTATACATGTTGGTCAAATACTTAGTAGTCATTTTTAATTCTATATTCAGACAAAATATGAGTTAAAAGGATTCTATATGTTGATCTGGAAATGTAGCCACTCTGAATTTTATGGGTGACAATAAGTTTCACATACCAAATAGCTGGATTATAAATTTAATGAAAGACTTTTTGCAAGGGGGAAAAATAAGTACTGAGTTCTCTAGGATCCCACAGCACACCTAAGTTAGCCAAAACAAGTAATTTAATAACATATTGAGCACTTATCCTGGAACATTATATAAATTACTTTCCAGCTTAAACTGACTCCTGCCATCAAAGAACTTGCAATCTAGAACAATTCTTGTTCATTTCTTTTTGGCAGGTCTTAGCAGCTCTATTTTGTTTTCTTTTTATAAAAACTTCACATATAACTTTGACTTAAGCAGTACAAAAGCAATCCATGTAACCAAAACATTTGTACCTCCATAATATTCTGAAATTTACAAAAAAGAAGAAGAAAAAGAAAACGTAATAATAAAAAAAAATTTTTTAAAGATGTTAAATAGCTAAATAGCAGAAAAATTCTTGTCAGGTATAATGATTTCAACTTCTTTTATTGCTGAGAATACTCTTTTCTCAGTGATACAGGTTTAATCTCTCAGTAAGGGAATCATGTGCTATATTTCTCCCACAATAAACAATCTCTATGAAAATGGAAAGCTTACTGTGAAGATTTATGACTAATTCCTGAAGATGAGCCATGGTTATTACCTTTAGAGGCAGATTCAAGAAACAGAGGCTTGGTTCCTCTATTGTGGTTTTTTAAAACGCTGTTGGGCTACAAAAGCTTATTGTACACAAGTGTCAACTGCAAATGTGCTAACTCTTTAGACACTCAAAATTCATTAAATTATTTGTATGACCATATATATTTTTAAAAGATCAGTTACCAAAACTTTAAAGCTTGTCAATTGTGATTTACGATTTTTAAAAGTGCTATATTTCATATACAGAACAGGAATAGATAAAATAAAATTTCTCTTAATTTAGGCAAAGCTTTGAATGTTATTACATAAACAAGTATATTTAACTTTTCTTAGCTGGTCTAGGTTCCATGTGTACTTCTTATTCTTCTTTCTCTGTTTTTTCTTCTTTCCCTCACTCCTCGTTCACAATGTTCATATATAAAGTCTTCTTGCTATGATGTATACCAAAGCTACCTTTTCCACATTTTAAAATGCACAGAACATATTTATTTTCACCCACTTTTATCACATGGCCCATTTGTGTTGTACCTGTGATGGAACTGACCATGATTACAGCAGCAATTCAAATGTGTGACAGGGATTAGGGTATAGAAGTTTATATTGTTTTGTGAACATTCATGATATTGATAATATTCTTGTTATTGGTTAATGTTAGGCAAGGAAATATTATGCTTTGCTGCACATAAGTTACATATAATTATATATTTATATTCAATTAACTCATTGGTTAATTCCTTACAAAATTCAGCAGTGCTATTAGTATCCTTATAGACATAGCAATGAGACCAAAAGTGTAAGGATTTCTGCAACCTAATTCCTCACATATTTCCTTAACATCATCTTTTATTCTGGTTCTAAACTATATTCAAACTAGGAAAGAAGCATTCTTTCTCATCTTTTTACATATGGGCTTTGTTTCTCACATTTACCTCTGTTGGGCTTTATTAGCCATGCATTAGATCAGGTCTTACAAAGTTAAAATTGATCTATATACTAGAATTCTCTTGATACTATGGCTAATTCTAATTCAACCATTTTCATATATGGAAAGTTGGCTCCATTACCATCATCTCTATTACTTGCATAAACTAATGTTCTGTCCATCAATCTATCGCTTGTATTATCAACTGAAGAATAACAAGGCTCATAAATTTAGAAAGGAGAGCTTTATTTCTCATAAGGGGTGCAGTCTGCAGGCGGCTATTCTGCCAGGTTTGGAAGCAAAGCCTCTGGCCAGAAGCCAGAAACAGGCCCTTCAACGGAGGGGCAAAGACAACATAAATTTATGCTGAGCAGGGTAGCCAAATATACATATTTAATAAGCTACAGGAGGAGTCATGAATATTTATGAAAGGAAAAACATGCACACGTGCAATTGAGCTTTATGCCCCTTCATGGGACCCATGTTCAGTAATGGCAGTGTTAACGTGATCGCAGGGTGGAGTTTTTGGCTCTCTGACATCAAAAGGTGAAATAGAGGGCATGAAAGCCCTCTGAGCACAGCCTCCATAGACTGGTCAAAACCACTCCATGGTCATTGGTCTCTTATCAGGAAGGAATGCTGGTCAGTCTGTGGAAATCATAAAAAGGGAGGAGCAGTATTAGGCGATTTATTGAAATCAGCAGTAGAGCAAGTCTTTCCAAAGGGCTGGTTTCTGTTTAACCCTTAGGGAAGAAAGTCTAATTGTAGTTAACAAGGGAGGGAGTATGAGATGTGTTGGACGTTCCTTCACATCATGGCCAGAAACTTAATTTTAAGGTTTCTCTGGGCTACCCTGACCAAGAGGGGGTCTGTTCAGTCTTACGGGGGACTTAGGATTTTAATTTTATTTCTCAATATATAAAAGAGGCTTTCTTTCTCCCCTTTTCCTTTTCTATTTCTTCTTCAAAGATGATTAAGGCTATGTCTTTGTGATATCCAATAAATGACTTCAGATTTTTAGATTTGATTGAATTTTAATGATGAATGCAGAGTCATTTAATTATTATTCTTTGTTTAATGAATTTTAGCCAAAGTGGCTAAATCCTGGGGATTTGATGGAGAAAAGAGTAAAATAAGAAAAAAATCAAGATGCATACTTTTAGATATTTCATCTTGATTATGGATTAAATAGAAGCAGAAACAGAAAGGTTAATGTGAATGATAGAATCTAAATCATATGGTCGATAGAACCCAAAGCAATGATTGTACTTTCTAATGATAAGCTAAATACAGTAGGGTTTTTTTTCCTGCTTGGTCAAGAATCAGTCGTCATCCTAATCATTATAATCAACATCATCTTCCTCATCATGATTGACATCATAGATAGCACACTGAGTATTTTTAAATGCCAGGCTATTTAAAGTGATTATCTCATTTAAATTTTCTGATGACCTTGTGTTACTCTTGTTTTACATATGAAAAAACTGAGTTTTATAGAATTTAACCGCACCACCAGAAGTGATGGGAATGGTACTAGAAACCAAGACTATTTGACTCAAAAAGGCTCACTTTTATCTGCTGCAATATTGTGTTTTCATACACCATTTTTAGTTATGGAATGATGGAGATTGTTATTTGTGCAAGCGAGAGACAGAAAGAAATGTTTCAGCACAAGAGTAGAAAGGGCTGATCAGCGCAATGGCTGATAAAACGGGTTCTATCCATGGAACAATGGAGAGGTGGATTTTTCAAACGAGGTTCTCTTTGGATGTGAGCTCCAATGAAGCACAGTTCTGGAATTAATATAAGTACCAGTGTGGTTGGATGTATTATTTATTGTTTGACATGGAAATCAACTGAGGTTGATCCCCTTGATATACGTTTTCTGTTTGAAATACTTCTGTAAGGCACAGAATCAGTAGGAATCTGTGCAGACATGTAGCCCAGAAAGGTGGAACTTGTGTGTCTGTGACTGATTCTTGTGTATAAGATGAGAAGAGACTCTTACTTGGATCTTTTGTTTTCATTTAATGATTATGTACCCATAGTTATTACACTTGGATGCCCAAGGCATATCTTTGTGTAACACACATTTGCATATAGTTAGGAATTTCCAAGAAGGAAAAAAACGTATAGGCATCAACCTATAGAACGACAAGTGTGTTGGTTTGGAATATTTGATACTCCAGCACTTCATTGTATTGACTTTCCCTGTGAATAAGTGTTCTATATTAATGCTTTCTATCTAAATGTGCTGGGAACTACTCATTTCCTGAATGGGGGACACTGTTGTGATGATTTTAATGCAGAAAAACTTAGTGCATGCAGCACAGTAGAGTGTTGAGTAGGGTCTGGAGTGACACTGCCAGGTACAGAGCCTGGCTCTGCCGCTGCTTTCATAACTGGTTCTTTAGTTGCTTCATGTGAGAAAAGAGGCATTGCAATACCCAGCTAGAAGTGATGTGAGTTTTAAATGAATGAATGAATGAATTCTGTAACATGCTTAGAATAGTATCTAGAACAGAGTAAGTATTCAGTAAATATTAACTACTTTTATTGCTATTAACATTATCTACATAATGTTGACAGAAGGAAGGCAGGGGCATGAATGCTTCCCTTACAGTGCAGAAGAGTATAAGAAAAAGGGGAGCCATAAAGATGATGATACCTGAGGGGATGTCAAGTTATTCTACATCTTAGGGAAGATATAAATGAAGATGTTTCCCAAACATAAGGCCATATTTTAGAAATGGCCCAAAATAGGGATTACAACCTCACATACTTCTGGAAGTTAGAGAGTTAAAGAAAGTAAAACTTATACCAAGCATACAACAAAAGGGTGATAGGGAACAAGGGGGGATTAGAAGAGCACATTACCCTTACCCCTTCCTGAAGACAGCGGGCAGCATCAGCTGCAGATGCTCATGGCCATGCAGGAGCATCCTGTGCAAGGCCACAGTCCCAGCAGGGTCACACTTGCTAATCTTTCAAAGAAAACTTGCAAATTCAGTTATAGGACATAAGTATCTGAAATGTTTGGCAAGTAACTAAAAGCAAATAAGTAAATAAAACGTTGTAGGTGCTCCAGAACAACACATCTGCAAGTCTGATTTGACCTGTTGGCCACCTCTGGGTAAAATGGCAATAATAAAAATTTAACAGACAAAAAAATATATAGTAAACTAGCTAATTATTGAATTTATCTCATTGTAAAACATTTTTATGAACCATAGATTTGGCTTTCCTTTGGTTCTAGCAACAAGACTTTTGGAACACCCTCCCCATTCTTAGACTCAGCATTAATATATATGTTCCTCTCCTTCAATATCTCACTGAAAAGTTGTTACCTGCTCTTACCCTTGTCCCTGACAACCAGCTCTGGAATAAGTGTCCATTGCACAGGCTAATTGGGGTTCTGTGACCTGTCATCTCATTACCACTTTCTTTTCATTGACCTTCAAACCAATACCCTTTTTTATTTCTGGTCCAAGCATGCATTAAAGGTGGTTAAAAGAGATTTTGAACTGTGTCTTATCTTCTCTTTAGGTACTTATTTTAGAAATTGCCCAAAATAGATGAAAATAGATGACAAATACATACATATATACACATGTAGATATTATTATAAGACTATTCTTTATGGTTTAAATATATGTTTAAATGAATGGTTATTATTTGTATTCTGTCCTTTAACTTTGATGTCTTCAAGAGAGTTTCTGCCCAGATCATGGCTGAGAAACAAAGAATTGTCTTGTAATAACAGTATCCACTCTTTCAGATGCTGGCCATTGATTCTTGTCAGAGAGAGGCTTGGAGGCAAGAATGTTTCAACACTCTCTTGGTGCCCAGTCTGACCAGCTGTCAGAGCTCAGAGGAGGAAGAAGTGAGAAAAAGTGTGGGAATACTAACCTCAGGACTCTTAAATAATACCAATATACTTGTACATGATTTTTCTGAAAATAGGCTGGGTACATTATTTCTTGCACTCCAGGAAATTTATAGCAGAGTAGGTGCTGACTTTCCCAAAAGCTGACATCTGGGATTTCTTGTTCACATCAGTGGCTCTTCCACCAACCTAGTAATTGAGGGGACATTTTTAATGGCCAGTTGGCTGCTCTTCCAGGTTAGATTTTCCAGTGGGTAATTAAGGTGACTGCTACCTGTTGACTTACATTTTATTGCCTCCTCTATGGCAGGAGGATTTTTGAAGTGTATAGACTACTGAATTGTTAACTTTATTTGCAAGTAGCAGAAGATTTCATTCCCTGGCTAGAAGACACTGAGTACCTGGTCTTGCCAAAATGCCTAATTGAATGCTGGAACTAAAAAAGGAGAGCAGGTTTTTTGGATGATCCACGGCCGATGGGAAGTCACAGAGCACAGTTTCCTCTAGGCAAAATGACTGATTTACAGAGTTTGGCTGCAAAGCTGGTGGCACATTTTGACAAATGGAGATGGTGGATCTGTTCACATTCCTCTTTCTAGATAGGCCATCCCAAGTCGTGTAGTTCTCCTAGAATTATTTTCAACTCTACTTCTACACAAGCCAGATCCCTGAAAACGGGAGGTAAATTCAGATTTATCAGCACTGTATGAATAATTAAACCTGCCTACTTCTTAATGTAAGTACAAGAGACCGATGATACTTTCTGTGACTCACTGTAATTCTCTTTTGTAGTAAGTCATTCTATCATTTTCCTGAATGCAATCTGGATTTTAAAAAATCTTTTCTATTTTCAAGAAGAAATATCTTCTTAAGAAGGATATATTCCAATGCCATACAACACGTAACTAAGTCTTTCCTTTGTTTTTCTTCTTAGTAATTGATCTTAAGATTTTTGGCTCTGCTGAAGACTTCATTATACTGAACTTTAGCCATCACTGAGATGCTACATAAAGACTTACTGGAAAATTCTGGTCATAATTTGGGCTTCAACAAGATCGAAGGAGAAGCTTGGCAATCAGAAACAGCTTAATTTATTATGAAAGAAAAGACCTGAAGAGATCAGTCAGGGAAACTCCTTGACATAACTAATTACCTTCTCAAATTAGGTTCACAATCAGAAATTCATCATTTAATATTAAACTCTGAAGAAAGATGAATAAGAAAACAGGCAAATATACTGAAGAATGTTGTATGAAAGGTTTCAGATCAATATTAGCATGACTAAATTCTACTTGCTGGCAAATATAGCAAACCTGTAATGAAAATTCTCTATGTAGCTTGGCATATTCATTCCCAAGGTTGAAAAGAAACCTTACCCTTAAGTATATCAGCTCTCTAATTTCCAGCGACATCTTGATGAATTTAATTATCCCCATATCAAAGACTGTAGTTTTCATTCATTCTCTCTCTCCCTTCCCCAAGAAATCATTGTTTTCTTTTTAGTTTAAAGGAAAAGTTTAAGTCTGTTTCATATAAATTTTATCTTTATAAAGGAAGGAGGGAAAGTATTCACTCATATGTATGAGAAATCTTCACTCTATGCATATTCTAATGCACATTCTTATCTACAGGGTCAAAAATAGAACTGCCATTTAAAATATTATTTTTAGAAAAAAAAATGTTGCTCTTAAAACTCCCTAATTGAGAACTATTCAATGGCCTCGCAGCAGGAGCTGCCAGTTTCCCTGCAGGAAATCTATTTTGCAGTATGGATTTGGGCATGCTAATCTGCTCACAGCCACACGAGAGAAAACGGGAACTTTTATCAGAATTTCTAAGGCAAGTTGTTCTAATAATAAGATCTAAAGGAATCCAAAGATAGGAAACTGTAGGATTAGAAGTTGCCAAATGTAGATCCAGTGGGGCCCCAAGGCATTACTTAGTTATCAACTTTTATAATTGGATCGATTTCTAGCTTCTCTATAAAAAACAAAAACTGATGACACTGATTATGTTATAAAAGTAAAAGTTGCTATGTAGGACCGTGCATCATACAATCAAATACCTTTCTAAATGTAAAACCTTTACCTCAAATAGAAATGGAATAACCAGCCAGTCTGTCAGCCTAAAGACTTCAAGGGCAATTAACTAAAATTATGTCTTAACTCTTAGCTTCTCTCCTTGTCCAACCCCACAAACACTTCTCTAGAATAAGCCTTTGACATGTCTTGTTTGGATGACTATTGCTTCTTAGAGTGGCTCTGAAAAATGAAACGTCCCCAAATATCAAGTACTTTTGTTAATAAGTCAGTTTATGAGGAAGGTATATTGAAGAGATTGTGACTTACCTAAAGCCACAGTTTTATTAATCAGTAGTTGAATCTGAACTGATATACTTGTTTCCCAAATCCTAGTCTTGGAGAAATTTTGCTTTGCCAGTTCTGTGAAAACAGACACTGTGGGCACCATAGACATCTGCTGTTGGCGCCATTCCATCCCCTAACCTATAACACCTCACCAGTGACACAGAGGTCTCTCATCAAATCACTGTCGTATTATTAGCCATTCACTGTCACATTATTTAAGTAGACTTTTCAGCAGTTAATTCCAGAAAAATATTGATATCTTGTGGGTATTTTTATCTTTGGTTGAGAGAACTCTAATTTTTCTACCTTTCCTGATATTTTTTTCTCTGTACTTTGCTTTTTAAAATATTTTGGGAGATGGAAGTGTGGTGGTGGTGGTGGTGGTGGTGGTGGTGGTGGTGGTGTTTGTGTGTGTGAGAATTGGATCATAAATTAAACAGAATATTTGTGTTAAATGAGATCACAAAGTTAAGTCACAATTGTGGGTGGCATTTAGATTTACCCTTGCATATTAGATAATAGATTTAAGGTTTCTATGTGTGATGTGTACAATGAGCTGAATCTCTGTTGTGTTACATGACTGCAGATAGACTTTAGAAGTTTTATTCCAGCTAAATCTTGAAAATCTCTCAATTAAATGGCTCTTTATCTTTGGAAGAGACATTTAATGCTGTGAAATTCTGTTGACTCTTTCCCGGTGTTAATGTTTTGAAGCTAAACTTGGTCTTTGAATGTGTATGTGATTCTCACTGAACTTTGAAACACGTGGTAACATTTTCTGACGCTCAAAGTGGCATTTCTTGGGGTGTTTTTGAGATAAGAAAAAATTAGGCTTTAAATAGTGCAATTGAGGAAGATTCAATATATAACAAATGTGTATGTGCATCTGAATTTTGCTGTTGGTAGAAAATGAGGGGGGAAAACTGAGTTAAATATGGCAAGCCAGAAATTCTAAAGTACAAATTGAAGAGGGGAAAAAAATATAATTCCTACTCTCTGCTTTTAGAAAGAAAAAAATGTTACCTCATTAATAGTTAAGCAAACTCAAAATATGAGATTAACTGTTTTTATAATTTTATTTAAATTTTCAACAAAAACAATAATAATATTTAACATTGCTTAATCTTTTAATATGTGGAGGCCTCATGCTGAGCATTTTCATATGGATTATCTCATTTATCTGCACAACAACCCCATATATTTGAATTAAGTTGTTGTATTTTAATTTGTTTTTAAAATCATATACAGAATATTTTTATGTGTATAATTCAAAATAGTGTTATGAAAATGCAAAATGGTGATTTGAAGAAATTTAAAGAATAGAATTTGGAACTTATTATGGACTGTATATGTCAAAAGGTTCCTAATCAGGACCTTGAATGATTAATAAATTAGGAAATGTGTTTATTGCCTTTCTCATATTTTTTGCCTTATCAGCAGAATATATTCGTAGAACAATATGTGAATTTCTAAAAGGGTAGATTTTTCTTTAAATAATATTTTGGTAATGTGTGTCAACACCAGAGTGGATAATGACTGTTTTATTCTACTGTGCTCTGACATTTCTATTAAAAATAGAGCACCAGTCATGCATTCTCACATGCATTCTTTCAGTTAAGAGTTAAGTGAGCACTTACCGTGTGCTAAGAAGAACAATGGTGAGTGTTATTTCTGCTCTCAGGTACCCAGATGACTGGCATTTGCATAGAAATTTTTTTGTTGTTAAATTAGATCTCTGCTGATTTTGTTCAGATAATGTCAAATGATTGGTTCTAAATTTATAGTCTTTTGTGCACATTTAGTTGAATGAGATTCAAGTATCTAAATATGGAGAACAATCACTTGCCTATTTCATAGCTTAGAGGAATGGAAACATAAGAAACCCTTAGATGATGGAGAGATAATAGGTATTCTTTGGTCATTGCTTCATCAGCAGTATTCTGCCTTGGAGCTAGCTGTGCCAGTCATATTTTTCATTTTAGATGCAGTTTTGAAAGAGGTTCCCGTTCTATGATTGTCATTTCCTTTTGAAATGGTTTATTGTATTCTGTAGAATCTAGGTTACTTTTTATAACATTGAATCTCTGGGGAATTGGGCAGAACAAAATGCTCCCTGACATAAAAGTGCCAACTTAGCTGGCTTTACAGAATTCATCTAGATGAGTTGAGAACTTTTAATGTTAACTCATTGGACACTTGAATTTGAAGTACACAGTACTTGCCAGTTGCTGGTGGAAGCCCCACCTGAGCATAACACCAGCCCTAAGGAGTGTCCCCAGTTGTATAGCACCATCAGAGTCTTCTTTACACTGCTATCTAATAGGCTCATAAGGCAGTTAACAAGAGATGATCCAAAACCCAGTGAATAAAAAAATACTTTGGAGATAAACAGGCAAAGGAAAGAATCATGAATCATGGCTCTGCTACTTACTAGTTTATTGGAGAAAATATCTTACCTTTTCGTGTTTCTAATTCTTTATCTGCAAATCTGTGATAATAATATTTTCTAATAGAGTTACTTAATGCACATAAAAAATTGAAAGTTCCCAACACAAATAAATGATAAATGTTTGAGATATAGATATGCTGATTAGCCTGATCCGATCACTATACCATATATGTACTGAACATTACTATGTACTCATAAATATGTACAATTATTATGTGTCAATTAAAACAAAATCATGGTCATGGTGGTGGTGGTGGTATTAGAGAAGTATATCTAATGAAGTATTATACATATTACAAATGACTTGGACATATAGCACTACTTTATTAAAATGTATATTTTAAAAATAAAGTAAACTGGCATGAAGTAAATATCAAACAAATTGAAATACTTTATTTAAAAAAGCCAAATTTTATTTTAAAATTATTCAGGAAAGAGGGAACTTAATATAGATTAGAGATAGAAAATCTTCATGTAAGAAGCCGTTTAATCTGGGGCCCAAAAGTTTTATATGTGAGAAAAGACATTTCTTGACACTTTGTGTTTTTCTTTTCTGTTCAGTGGAGTATATCTTAGAGTCAGGCAAAGCTAGGATATAAACCTACACTGTGTAATCATAAGTCTTTACCAATGGTAAAGAGCATTGGTCTGCTCTTCTTACTAATTCTTCTTTGAAAAGTTTCCCTTTAGCTACCGCTTGAGCCTCTCTTAGTAACAGTAATTTGTCTTAACATGTCTAACCCTATTTTTATCTGAAAAAGCGTACTTTTTTGATAATGACTAAGGACTAGAGGAAATCCTTGGGAGTGAGATTTGGTTGTGAAGGTATTTTATAATAAAACCTAGAAAGGCTTTCTTGATCAAAGCATTTTTAAAAGCACTTATTGAATGGTTCTTCTGGGCAAATCATTTATCATATAATTGAAGAGTCTTTTAAATAATATAAAAATATTCTGTAGCTTAAAATGAATTTTCAAGAAATCTGTCTTATGGAATGCAATAATTATAATGACTAGTAATTATTGTATGTTCACTACACATTTGCAATGGAAATTAGGAATTGCACTAAAGGAAGAAACACTTAAATAGATCGTTAGATTTTTTTTTCTTTAGGATGATATAAGTGCCTTATTATCAGTCAGCCAGCAGGATCTCATGTAAATATCTGAGGTAAAACTACATCATAAATCATTTTTCTATTTCTCACCTTAAGAGTGTGTGTGTATTTGTGTGTGTGTGTATATATATATATATATAGAGAGAGAGAGAGAGAGAGAGAAAGAGAGCGCAAGTACAACCAAATATGAAAGGGATAGATGGAATATATACATTTTAAGATTTCTTTAAATCCAAAATTTTATATTTAAGTGGTCATTCTATATGTGAATATTTTTAGATGTCATCATTTTAAAATTCAGCATAGAGAATTCAGTATTTATTCATTCTGCTTTTATTAAGAATCTACTATGTGCTAGGCAACGTTCCAGGAAATGACAATCATACATACAACATGTATTTGTATCCATAACACCAAAAGATATGGATTCTTTTTAAGGCTCAAATAAATACCATTGTTATTCCTAACAATTAAAAATAATTTCTTAATATTATCAAAAATTCAGTCAAGATTCCTATGTATTTAATTTTGTTATTTTTAAAAATGATTTAGTTGTTCAAATTAGATCCAAATGAAGTCCGTACAATTGTAATTGCCTCTTAACTAACATTTTTTATCTTTTTTTTTATTTCAGCATATTATGGGGGTACAAATATTACGGTTATGTATATTGCCCATGCCCTCCTCACCCCTCGAGGCAGAGCCTCAAGCATGACCATCCCCCAAATGTTGCACATCTCACTCATTATGTTTGTATATACCCATCCCCTCCTTCCCCCTCCCCCCCTGCCCAACACCCGACAAATGTTATTCCTATATGTCCACTTAGGTGTTGATCCGTTAATACCAATTTGCTGGTGAGTACATGTGGTGCTTGTTTTTCCATTCTTAAGATACTTCACTTAGTAGAATGGGTTCCAGCTGTATCCTTAATGTATGATTTCTTGCCTTCTTCTCTTTCCCCTTTTTTTTTTGTATAGTTTTTATTGTTGAAAAAACTGAATTGTATTTTTTTTTAGAGTTTTCCACAGTCTGAAAGAATTCTGATTGCATTTTTGTGGTGTAGTATATCTGTTAGTGTGTCATCTCATCTTTTTTTTTTTAAATTTCCCAGAATGTTTTGTTTTTCTGATTTGTTTTAGGTCAGAAAGCTTAATTAGATTCAGGTTCTTGTATTTTTTGGCAAAAATGCTTTATAGTGAAAATTGTCTTTGCACCAGAAAATATATAATATTTGGTTGCCTCTCTTTTTGTAGTGTTTAGTGTCCTAAACTTACTTCTTCAGTACAACTTGCAGAATGGTCATATTTTTATTCTATTGTTCTTTCTTAATTTATTAGCTGGAAATATTTCTATAGAAAACCAATTCCCCTCATATCAACCATTTTATTACCCTGAAAATAGATAAGGCTTAATTCTTTCTCTTTATTTATCAGTTTTCAGAATAATGAATTGGTTCCTTATTATTCTCCAGTGTAGACCATTGAAGGATGTGTCTGTGTGTGTGTGTGAACAACTTATGGATTTAAGCATATTAGAAGTATTTCAATTCATTACAGATACCATTTTTTTATTTATGTCCAAATTATCCCCTTCTTTTTTCTAGTGGGAATCTCTTTACATTGATACTTGAGCCTTTTATATACAACGCTAGTATTCGTGGGTTTCTTTTTTGCCTTCTAATATGATGAAATATTCTAAGCTCATCTTATAATTTTCCTGCCCAAGACTGGGATTCAGCCATTCTTTTCTAAGTACCGTGTTTCCCCCAAAATAAGACCTACCCATAAAATAAGCCCTAGCAGGATTTCTAAGCATTTGCGCAACATAAGCACTACCCCGAAAATAAAATTTAGTGATGGGTGTGGCTACGCAGTGTATCTACACAACCCATGCATTTTGTCGTGATCGGTAAAGAAGAGCAACCCTACTCATCTGCCCCATGAGAGCTCTATTGCTCACCATGAGAGATTGGGGCCAATGGTTCTAAAGGAAATAGAGTCGCAAGAAATTCAGGATGGAATTCGGGGTTTGGAGAGTTATGATGATGTTCCAGAAGAAGACGACTTAACTGTATTTGAATAAATGTAGATTGTTGTACCATACTTTAAAAAAATAACATATCCCCTGAAAATAAGCCTTAGGGTGTCTTCTTGAGGAAAAATAAATATAAGACCCTGTCTTATTTTCGGGGAAACATGGTAGCTGTGGTTGCTTTTGGTGAGAACAATAGTCACAGATCACAATCTAGGCAACAGGGGTGTCCATTGCTACAGGGTTGGCCATTTCTGAGTCCTTTTCTGAGGCCTTTTCTGAGACCTAACCACTCCATGACATATATAATCTCTTTTTTATTTTTTAAAGGTAAAGTATAGGATAAGTTCTCACAGACTTCATTGATCTTTCATCTGTAGCTCTTTTCTTGTATAATAAAAATCCCAATTACCAAATAATCCCAGTTATTTCTGACAGTTTGTAAATCAAGACGGTGATAAAAATAACCCATTTGTAGTGTCCTTGTATTAAGAGATAATTTAAAGCATTTTATAGTATTTGGCATATGGTAAAATTTCAAAAATAGACTTCTTGTTATCATTTATCATCAACATCAATATTACAGTAAAAACATACCTACTCTCTTTCCATCCTTATATCCTGAGGGAGGAAAATTTTTATGCCTTCAGAAACTGTGTGAGAGTGTGTGTGTGTGTGTGTGTGTAGGATGCAACCTTGTGCTCTTGAAGGATATTTCATTTCAAACTGAGCTAGAAACGCTATTTAAAATGATGAAACAAATCTGAGGTTTATAGAGGTTTATCAGTGTTGTTTTGTAGAGGTCCTAAAACTATACATTATATTCTCAACTCTGCATAACAGTGAGGGATGAGAAAATGACATAGGTAAGGCAAAAAAGCAAGTGCTTTGAAAATCATCTTTTTGAGTTTTGAATAGCTATTTTTTTCTAGTACATCTTACCCATGAATCCTTAAAAGTTTGGACTAAGTGTGCTTAGATGTGCTTGGATGTGCTAAAATGAGTTAGGGTTTTTCCCCCTTTCCATGCAAAAAAAAAAAAAAAAGAAAAAGACAGTCACACATAGTGTGGTGCCCTAGATTTTCAACACTAAAACATCAAAATAAAAAGTTACCACCCACAGATTTCCCAGGAGGCAAAGCTGTTTTCTGGTCAAGGCTTTTGGGATGCAAGGAAAAAGCCCACCTAAACTAGCTCAAGTAAAGGCCAGTTACTGGTCTTATTTAAATTCATGACCACAGACTTCAACTAAGCCTTTAATGCTGCTGGAAAATAATATTATACCTGCCTGGTCCATTCAGTCTCCCTCTCTCCTAAACAGCTATTTCAGACTTTCTTTCCTCTCTCCTTACTTTCTCAACACCTCCCATTCTCACTCTCAGCTAATGGCCTTGCCTCCTACCTCACTAAGAAAACTGAATCATCATGACAGAACTTAGCATACTCCCACCCTACATCTACCCACCTACCAGCATCCACACCCACACACTGTGCCTTGTCCCTGCTGTTGTCATGTTTCCAAATATAATTCCTCTATCCTGCTCACTCAAGAGGATGGCACACTTCCTTCTACCAAGCCTGCTAGCTTCCATGCCACTTCTTTGTTCCCTTTTATAGCAAGATTACTTTAGTCATCTAGTCTCTATTTTATTATAAAACTATTCCAGGATGCCTTTGCCTTCCACTATGACACCAAAACCGTGCTTTTCATGGTTGCCAGTGATCTCTGCATTGCCAAGGCAAGTGAAAGCTCCAGGTCCCATCTTGCATGACCTGTTTTAGCAGGAGCATTTGATACTGTTCAGTACTCACTTCTTCATGCATTTTCCTCTTTTAATTTAATGAAACCACACTCTTCCTAGGTTTCCTGCTTACATTACTTATAATTTTTTCTCAATATTCTTTTTGAGCTTCTTCTCTTTCGACCTGAATTCTTTTTATTTTTCAGCTTATTATGGAGGACAAATGTTAAGGTTACGTATGTTGCCTTGCCCCCCTCCCTACTCAAGTCAGAGCTTCAAGCGTGTCCATCCCCCAGTTGGTGCGCATCACACTCATTATGTATGTGTATACCCATCCCCTCCCCACCTACCTGCCCGACACCTGATAAATGTTATTCCTATATGTCCACTTAGGTGTTGATCAGTTAATACCAATTTGCTGGTGAGTACATGACCTGAATTCTTAATATGAGTACATCAGCACTTAGTTCTCCGTCTTCTTCCATAATCGTCATTCACTGCTTTGGACTATCTCATAAACTTGCATGACTTTAAATACCATCAATATGTTGGTTACACTCAAATATTTATCTCCAATCCAGACTTTTCTCCCAAATACCAGACAATGTATGTTCAACTTTGTGTGTCCAAAATGGAACTCTTTAACTTCTTTCCACAACCTGTAATGCATGCAGCCTTTCCTGTCTCACTTGATGCCATTTGCTCAGGATAGGAACCTTAGGGTCATAACTGTCTACTCCCTTTCTTTTACATCCTACTTGCAATCCTATTATCTGGAACTTCAGAATATTTCTAAAATTCTAACACTTCTCACCATTTTTTTTTTTTTTTTGCTTCCACCCTGCTCTAAGGCACCATTATCTCTTATTTGGATTAATCCAAGAGTCTTCTGACTGGTTACCTTTCTTCAACTTTTACCAACCCCCATGTAGAACATACTCAAATTAAAAGCTTAAGATAATCTTCTTAACACACTTGCCAGATCATGTCATTTCTTTGCTCAAAGTCTCCACTCAGATTAGAAGCCAAATTTAAACAATAGCCTACAAGATTTGGTATGATGTAACCCCTTCCCCAGAACCCTTCTAACCCCATCCCCCACTCCTTCTCCCTCTGCCCTCTGTTCTAGATGTCTCATTGTCCTTCCAATACACCACACGTGATCCTGGCTTTGGTGCTTTGCACCAGCTGTTCTTACTACCTGGAATGCTCTTTCACAGATAGGCTCATGACTAAGTCCTTCATCAGTTTTTAAGATTTTGTTCATATGTCAGCTTTCCAGTGATGCCTGCATCCGATTTAAAAATATAGCCTCTGTGCCCGCCCAAGACTCCACATGCTTCTCACCTTGCTTTACTTTTTCATTGCTCAGAGCACGTATAACTCGTATTACTTTCCAACATAGTATATGATTTACCTGTTTGTTATGACTTTTGTCTCTTGTCTGTCTCCCCCTGCTAAAATGTATTCTCAATGAGGGCAAATGTTTTTCATCTGTTTGGGGTTTTTTGTTATTGTTTTGTTTGTTTTTTAACCAAAGTGCCATCAGTGCCGAGAACAGTGCCTGGCACATAGTAGGCGCTCAATAAATATTTATTGAATAAGAACACAGCAAGCGATATCAGAGACATCCCAGGAAAAGATGTCCAAGGTTCTATGGGAAAATCCAGGCTTATAAGAATATCCAGGATTCTTTGGGAACCAAGGCCTAAACCAGGGTTTGAGAACCAGAGTACTGGTTCTGTGTGTGTTTCCCTCTGCTTTTCTGACCTTCTCAGGAGTCCAAAGCATATTTTTCTATGGCATCTGCACTTCATTTTATTGTCTGTATGTGTTGACTTCCTTCTCTATAACCTATTATGGTATCTCTGTCCCTAGTCTCTCCTTTCCTTCTAAACTATGACCTTTTCATATTCCAGTGATAAATGAACTGACTCTTAATATTTTGAGTCCAGATTCTTAGCAAAACATTATGATTGATAGAGCCTAAAGCAGGTGTCCGCACAAGTGTAATCAGCCGTGGTGGGGATGAGCAGATAGTCCAGGACTTCAGCAGGCAGCGTGGAGAGAAACAGTGCCAATGAGGTTGGCCCTGGATGGGCAGAGAAATCTAAATTTATCCACTGTGGTCATCCTCTTTCATATGCCGCATCTCTAGCATAAATTGCCAAGACAGATAGAAGCCAGATTCAGATCATCTAGGACCTTGTAGACCATCATGTTCTCACTTAAAAAAAGACATTAAATTATTTTTGGTGATTCCTTATTACAATAAATTGTAAAATATGATGTCCAGTTAGCCTATTATTTAAGCAGCTATTTGCTTAAATTTGAATGAATTTGCAAATCTGAAAAACTGTAGCAAAACAGCAGTGTACCTTTGCCTTACCTGATTCTATTTGTGTGTATGTGGTTGACTCAAAACTATGGTTTCAGATTTAATTTGTCTCACCTTCATTCCTTTTATTTGTTAAAACTGCATGTTTACCACTGTGCCTTGTAATGTTGGAAAGACTTGAGGTTGACCACAGAATAAGGAATGATAACTAAAGCTGGTATGTCAGCATATTAATAACAGAAGTTCATTTTCTGATTAAGATAATTTTGTGACATAAATAAAACACTTTATCAAAGTATCATCACCCCTGTTGTATAAAGGATAAACTGAGAGGACCTATTCCTTTGTAGGATGAATACTAAGTAAGCCTTCAAACACTCTTGTATATTTTATAAAATTACAAACCTCCCATCTAAATAAAGAACCATCAGGATATCTTCCTATCTGTATATTTATATATGTTTGATGTGATTTGAGTCCAGTACATTTTTTAAAGTCAGTTATTATTCTCATAGATTTTAAACTACATACTCAAGATATTTTTTATTTGTTTTGAACATGCAACAGATGATGAGACCATTTTTATCTGTGGCATAGATATTAATCAACAGGGTTTACTTATTCAAAAACATTTATGGTGCACCTACTATGTACCAAGCAGTGTCATAGATGCTATATATACCACAATGAACAAACGACACATTTATGCCCTGTGGGAACTTATATTTAGTTCAAGGGACAAATAATGGAATAAACAAGTAGAGACTATTATTCCTGAATGATCAACTATAAAGAAAATAAAACAAGATAATATTATAGAAATCAATTATCATGGGTGACCTGGGGGACAGCTCAGCATAAGATAGTCTTCATGAGGAGGTCATTGAAGCTGAAACCTAAATGAAGAATAAGAGACATCCCTGTAGAGATCGTCATGAAGGGACTACAAGGCAAGTGCTAAGGCCTAGAGATAGGAATGAGCTCTCTATGTTTAAAGAGAAAAGAGAAGGCCAGTATAGTTTGGCGAAAGTACAAGGGAAAGTAGTAGATGACTTCAAAGAGGAAGGCAGGACCAAAGTCAGATCATGTTAGGAGGTTTGTTTGTTTTGTTTATATAGTACAATGGGAAGCCATTGGAAGGCTTTGAGCAAGATAACGTGATTAGAGTCATTCTTTCAAAGCTCACAGCCTACTATAAATGGTAGGGGGATGAAAGTGGAAGCAAGGAAACCAGTTAGGCAGCTATGACAGTTTTTCAGGCATAAGATGATGTAGCCGTGCTCTATACTATTAGTAGTGGGAGACGGAGAGAATTAGGTGAATACATTTTGAAGGTGAGCTCACAGAAGTTGCTAGAGTTTTCTTTTGGACATGTGAAGTGTCACATTTGCGCGCGCGCGCGCGAGAGAGAGAGAGAGAGAGAGATATTCCAAGTTATACAGTCCCATAGTCCCAGGATACCCCACGTCTCAGTAAATATAAATATATGTATAAATATATATACATACTAAAACATTCTTAAATTTTTTAAGGAATTTTTCAAACTCTAGAACAGATTTTCTCTGTATGCATGGAAATGTGATCCATGTATCATAATAAGCTGGTACATGTATTAAATATGAAGCCACCTAAGGTCCAACCTCAGGGCTACATAGTTAGACTCTCCTAGGGTAGGGCCCAAGAATGGACATATTTTACAGGTCCTACAGGTGATTTGTTGGCCCAATAAAATTTGAGGGCACTACAAAGGTGAATCATTCTTTAAATCCTAGAGCTACTGTTTTAAATAGCAATTTGCTGTGTTGGTAATATTAGTCCTCTATTTGTCCCTCTCATCATAGAAACCATTTAAATGTAAAACTATAGTTCTATAAAGATAATGTGGTTTGGAAAAAACTGCTTCTTGAATTTGAAAATCAATTGAGTTTTGCTCCATTTGAAAACCATACCATTATCTGCAATTGCACAATCCTTAGGGACTAAAGAAAGAAGTTTTAGTACTTTGAGTTTTGTATTTTGCTTTGTTAAATCTCTGTGGCTAGTTTGCTTTAATGTTTAATACTAAAGAATATCCAAGGATTTTTTTTGTTTTGTTTTGAGACTGGGTTTTGCCCTGTCCCTCAGCCTAGAGTATAGTGGTGTCATCATAACTTACTGTAACCTCAAATTCCTAAGCTCAAGTGATCCTCCTGCCTCAGCCTCTCGAGTAGCTAGGACTACAGGCATGCACTATTGCACCCGGCTAATCTTTTAACTTTTTAGTAGAGATGACATCTTGCAGTGTTGCTTAGGCTGGTCTCAAACTCCTGGCCTGAAGCAATCATGCTGCCTCAACCTCCCAAAGTCCTAGGATTACAGACATGAGCCATCGAGTTCATCCCCCAAAATATCCAAGTTTTATATGGAAAAACTACTAATAAAAACATTGATTTAGACTGGTAGGACTAGTACAAAGGCACTATGTACATTAGACTTATCTGCTGACAAATCAAAGATATTGCCTTACTTATATTTAGACATTTAAACAACTTGTCTTAGACAAGCTCGGTTGCAAATGTTCAAAGTATAAATAGTAAAGCTGCAGTTCAGGAGATCAGAAACAGCTTGCACATCTCACGTAACCACCTCACCATCTTGACAATTATGAGCTTGCTTTTGGTATTTGTTGTTTTGAAATTATCGACCTAATTACTTTTAAGTTAGGGTAAGTGCAAAGCTGTTGTATCTGTCAATAATCAATGGTGGAAGGAAGGGGATTCCAAATTTCCAACTGGATTGGTTTCACCCGATTTGGAAATGTAGTCGTAGAGGTGACTATCATGTATTATTAGTATTTCTGTAAGGAAATGTACTTTGGTGCTTCTTGTTTTATAAACTCATGGGTTCCGGTGACAGATTTATCTAGAATATGCATTTTTTAACCAAAATAAAATTATTATTACTGGAGTTAGTATTTGATTTTCAATTATTTCAAATAGGGAGGTGGAGTCTCCAGTCTACCACCATCCTCAGGATTTCTTACTGCCTTATGTATTACCTAATTTATTTGGCCTTTTTTAAGTACTTGAGAATCTCAGCCCTGGTTTGACTACCAAAGGATTTAACACAGGTGCTGACTCTGTGAGGCAAATACACATTACATCAATTTTCCTTCCTTCGCTAATCCATCCAGATCCTCCAAGAAGAAGAAGAAGAATCTATCAGGTATTAAAGAATGTGCTTAGTATTTATTGACAATGAAGATTAAGTTATTTGCCCAATTCTGAATCTCTGAGTGAGCACTTAGTAGCTTGTGAATGGTAAATGAATAACTGTTTTCTAATTTCAACTGAACCTAAAAGTTTCATTGGAAACTTAGTTGTCAAATTATGTAAAATTAAAATCAGAAACTTTGCCTTAGCTATAAATATAAGTAATCGGAATACTAATAGCCAATAATCTTTGAGATAGTGTACTAATTGCTTTGCAAGCATTTTCTCTAGTTATTAAAACAACATGTAAATATAGGTGGCATTATTGGCTTTTTTAGAGCATTGGGCTTTGGTGACATAGTAGAAAGTAGACAGAATTTGAATGAAAATCCACCTGACTCTCAAAATGGTGTTTTTTCTACTAGACCAGGTGGTCTATTTCCAAAATAGCAGGTTTATTCATTTTTATTAATTAACATTTTAATTGACAAAAATTGTATAGATTTGTCATGTACAACATGATGTTTTGAAATATGTACACATTGTGAGATGACTAAATACAGCTAATTAACATATGCATTTCCCCACATACTTATTTATTGTGATGAGAACACTTAAAATCTATTCTTGGCAATTTTCAGGAATATAATACATTGTTATTAACTATAGTCACAGTGTCGTACAATAGATTTCTTTAACTTATTACTCCTATCTAACTGAAACTTTGTTATGTTTTGACTTTAGTCTCCCCAGTCCCACTTTTGCCGGCCTCTCCACTTCTGAGTTCAACTTTTTTAGATTCCCCATATAAGTGAAATTATGTAGTATTTATCATTCTGTTGCTGGCTTGTTTCACTTAACATAATGTCCTCCAGGTCATGCATGTTGTCACAAATGACAGAACTTTGTTATTTTTCATGACTGTACAGTATTCCATTGTATATATATAATGTATTTTCTTTATTTATCCACCGATGGACACTTACATTGGTATCATATCTTGGCTATTATGAATAGTGCTGCAATGAACATGGGAGTACAGATATCTCTTTGACATATTGATTTCATTTCTTTTAGATATATCCCCAGTAGTGGCATTGTTGGATCTTATATATGGTAGTTTTATTTTTAATATTTTTAGGAACTTCCTTACTGTTTTCCATAATGGCAATACTAATTTGCATTCCCACCACAGTATACAAGGGTTCCCTTTTCTCCACATCCTTGCCAACACTTGTTATCTTTTGTCCTTTTGATAGTAGCCCTTCTAATAGGTACGCAGTGACATCTCATTTGGTTTTAGTTTGCATTTCTCTGATGATTAGTAATGTTGAGTATGTATATTCAATATACCTGTTGGTGGTTTGTATGTCTTCTTTTGAGAAATATCTATTCAGGTCGTTATAGGTCCCTATAACGGTCCTTAATCCTTTTAATTGGGTTAGTTGTTTTCTTATTATTGAGTTGTTTGAGTTCTTTACATATTTTGGATATTAACCCTTTATCAAATGTGTTGTTTGCAAATATATTCTTCCATTTTGTAGGTTGTCTTTTCAGCCTGTTGATAATCTCTTTTTCTGTGCAGAAGCTTTTTTTTAATGTTTGTTTATTTACTGATTTATTGAGATAGAGTCTCGCTCTGTCACCCTGGGTAGATTGTCATGGCATAAGCCTGGCTCAGTGCTATCTCAGACTCCTGGGCTAAAGCAATTCTCCTACCTCAGCCTCCTGAGTAGCTGGGACTACAGGTGCGTGCCACCACGCCCAGCTAATTTTTTCTATTTTTTGTGGAGACAGGGTCTCACTCTTGCTACAGCTGATCTCGAACTCCTGACCTCAAGCAATCCTCTGGCCTCGGCCTCCCAGAGTGCTAGGATTACAGGCGTGAGCCACCACGCCTGGCCAGCAGAAGCTTTTTAGTTAGATGTGATCCTGTTTGTCTATTTTCTCTTTTGTGCCTGTGCTTTTGGGGTCATTTAAAAAAAAAACCATTGCTCAAAGCAATATGGAGCATTTTCCCTATGTTTTCTTCCAGTAATTTCACAGTTTTAGGTCTTACATTTAAGTCTTTAACTCATTTGAACTTATTTTTGTGTACAGTGTGAATAAGGATCAAATTTCATTTTTTTGTATATGTATATCCAGTTGTTCCAACATTATTTATTGAAGAGAGTGCCCTTTCCCCATTGTGTCCTCTTGGCATCTTTGTTAAAAATCAATTGAGTATAAATGGATGGATTTGTTTGTGGACTGTTTATTATGTTCTGTTGGTCTATGTTTCTGTTCTTATGCCAGAACCATGCTGTTTTGCTGTTTTGCTCACTATATGTTTGTAGTATATTTTGAGGTCAAATAGTGTGATACCTCCAGCTTTGTTATTTTTTCCTCAAAATTGCTTTGGTTATTCAAGGCTTTTTGTGGTTCCATACAAACTTTAGGATTGTTATTTCATGAAAACTTTAGGATTGTTATTTCTATTTCTGTAAAGAATGTCATTGGAATTTTCATAGGAAATGTATTGAATCTGTAAATTGCTTTGGGTACTAGGGACATTTTAACAATTTTAATACTTTTAATGCACGAAAATGAGCTGCCTTGCCATTTCTTTAGGTCATCTTCAATTTCTTTCATTAGTATTTTATAGTTTTTAGTGTATAGGTCTTTCACCTCCTTGGTTCAACTTATTCTTAAGTATTTTTTTTCATTTTGCAGCTGTTGTAAATGGATTTGTTTTCTTGATTTCTTTTCTGGATTGTTTGTTTTGAGTGTGTAGGATCTCTACTGATTTTTCTATGTTGATATTGTTGATCATGTCATCTACAAACAGGGACAGTTTAATTTCTTCCTGTCTAATTTGGATGCCTTTTATATCTTTCTCTTGTGTAATTGCTCTGACTAGGACTTCCAGTACTATGTTAAATATAAGTGGCAAAGTAGACATCATTGTCTTGTTCTTGATCTTAGATGAAAAGCTTTCAACTTTTCGCTATTATGTGTAATGTTATCGGTGGGTTTGTCTTATATAGCCTTTAGTATGGTGAGGTGCATTCCCTCTATACCAAATTTGTTAAGAGATTTTGTCATGAAAATGTTTGTTATTTATTTCTTTCTGGCAAATAAATTACCCTAAAGCTAACAGCTTAAAACAGCAGATATTGATTATTTCATAGTTTCTGAGGATCAGAAATAGAGATTGACTTAGCTAGGTGATTCTGGCTCAGGGTCACTCATGAGGTTCAGTCAAGCTGTTGTCTCGGGCTGTGATCTCATCTGAAGGTTCAAATAAGCAATGATCTCCTTTCAAGCTAACTTACAGAGTTGTGGCAGGAATCAGTTCTTTGTGTGCTGTTGAACTCAGTTCCTGGGACTACTGGTTGGAGGCTTCTCTTTGGTTCCCTACCATGTAAATCTACCTATGGGCAGTTCACAACAAAGAAGAGCAAGGATTCTTAAAGACAGAAAGAGCTCAAGCACATCCTAGACAGATGTGTCAATCTCTTTTATAACCTAACCTCAGAAGTGGCCTTCTATCACTTCTGCCATATTCTGTTTGTTAGAAGTGCATCACTAAGTCCAGCCCATACTCCAGGGGAGGAGAATTAAGCTCTACCATTTGAGGAGTATTGAAGGATTTGTGTATACATTTTGAAAATCACCACAGCATGCTAATTCTCTTTTCAACTCGAATAAAAGAACTATGAAGACCCAAGGATGCTGCACTTAGGTTGGCTGAAGTTGGGTCTTGATACCTATTTAATTTATGATTGATAAGTACTTAATTTTCAATATCTTGATAATTATTTAATTTTCAATATCTTTCACATGTTCTATATTTCATCTTTTGTGTCAGAATTTTAAATTATTTAGAAAATGTTTTTTTCTAAGCCAGAAATGATAGTCAATAGTAATAGTTTAGAAAAGAACAGATTTGCATAAATATTGATCAAAGCTTTATGCATTATTGAGCTGTTTACTATACAACTTTTATTTTTCTGATGGAAATGTTTTATTCCATGTTAGAAGCCTCAAATGCTAACTGATTGGCCTGCACTAATGAAGTCTCTTTCAAGGGACTTGTCTATGTGAATTAATTTGCATAGGCATTTACAGACCATACTAAGAGAGTTGGCTATTCACTTTATTTATATATGTATATCTTCTAACAGATTATTAATCTGATATGAATGCACAATAGCTTCAATTTTATGCAAATGTATCTGTTTTTTTAAATGTGTAAGTTTCACTTCCTCAAAGGAAACCCAAATTATTTACATTAAATTTTAAAAATTTAAAATATGTGTAAATATATTTATTTAACTTAGTCTAAGAAGTAAAAATGACTTTTAAATCCCTAGCTATTTAAAAGTGAATTGTTTTTATTTCTATTGCACAGGAAAACAAGATTGTTAAGTTTTGGTAATTCTTAATAATTTAATTTTAATGAATTGTTTATAGTTTTACTTAAATCACAGAACTTCAGGTTAGAGATCTTTTGAATTTGTGATTCTCAAAAGTGTGGTCTGGAGACCCCTGAGGGTTGCTGAGACCCTTTCAACATGTCCTTGAGGTCAACACTCCTTTAATGACTATACCAAGATTTTACTTGCCTTCTTTACTTTCATTTTTTCACAATGTACCTGTTTTCTGGAGGATGTATGAAACAAGTTATTGCAACTGAATGCAGAAGCAAATATGAGAATCCAGCTACCTTCTATTAAATCATTAACATTAAAGAGATTTACAGAAATTTAAAACAATACACTCTCCTCAATTTTTTTGTTTTGGAAAATACAGTTATTCCTCATAAAATTTTTATTTATATTTTTATATAAGAGGATAATTATTGTTGGTTTCAATTAATTAATAAAATATTTTAAACCTATGTTTTAATTTTTAACATGGTAAATATCAAGACCTATCACCCACAAAAACAAAAGCTCTTCATAGTCCTCAATAATTTTTCAGTTTAAAGGGGTTCTGAGACCAAAAATTTGAACACTGCTGTTTTAGTACAACTTTATTTTTCGGATGTAGAAACTGAGCTCTATAAAGAATGTATGATTTGCTCAAAATTCTACAGCTCATATATGACAGGACTGGGACAGGAATCTAGATAGGTCTTCTGATTTGTGATATGCCATATCGTTCAGCCTATAATATTCATAAAATCTGGTGGAGAGTCCCAGAAGCAGTGCCTTGCTGTGATTATAAATGTTATCCTGGAGGTAAAGGTGTACATACCACTCAGTGAAAGAGAAAAAAAAAAGTTCTGTTTTCTACAGAACCTAATGTTTTCCAATAGCTTTTACTACTTAACAATCTAACCCCAAACCTAGTATATTAAAAGAAAACCACTTATTGCTCAGAAGGCTACAAGTCATCTGGGAGTTTCTGCTAATCTAAGCTCATTTTAGCTGGGCTCAGGCATGCGACTGTGGTCCTCACACGGTATGTTGGGTATTGGTTGACAGGCTGCTATGATGAAGGTAACTGGGTCACATGTCCCTTGTCATCCAGCAGGCTATCCAAGGCCTGTTTACATGGTGGTTGCAGGATTCCAAAAGAGTAAAAGGAAGCTGCAGAGCCTCCCGCAGCCTAAGATCAGACTGCAGCGTAAAGTCAGAAGGAGGCTAACATTACTTTTTTTGATTAAAGCAATAAGCAGGGGCAGCTCAGATTCAAAGTGTGGGGATATATTTTTCCTCTGCATGGGAGGACCTGCAAAGTCACATTACAAAGGGGAATAGATACCAAGAGGTAAATAATTCTAGAAACGTTTTTGTAATTTTACAGAATAATTAAGAAATAGGGCTTTCAATAATAGTATGAAATATTAATATTAATAATAGTGTGAAATACTAAGGGTTTGAATTCTACTGTTAAAGAAGATTGAGTTTAATTCTTATTTCTGGCATTTGGACAAGTCGCTCACCCTCTTTAAATATTAGGTTTTTCATCTGTAAGATGAGGAAAATAGTTTGTACATCAAAGTGTTCTGTTGATTAGGTGAGGTACTGCTTGTGAAGCACTGGGCTTCACACAGGAAATGTTTGAAAAATATTGGCGAGTAGCCATTTTTAAAATCATGTGCTCTAGCTCAATTCGATGAATTCTTCCTGACGCCCCCCAAGACAAAATAGCAACGCCATGTTTAACCATGCATTTATGTCTGCATTAGAAGTAGCAGGTCTGCCATCCACCTCCAAGGCATCCTTCCTGCTGTTTACGTAATCCTCTCTCCAAACATGATTCCAGTCTCTCTCAGTAAGCATGTACTAAATATCTGATATTTGCCTCCTTCCTGCTTCAAGCCAAAGAATGTATGTTTTCTGTTTAAATAAGAACTCACAGTTGAGTTAAGAAGATAGATTCCTTACCAGAGATACTTTAAATTAAATATATTAAGTACTAATAGAGAATATTACATAAGCACAGATAGGGGCTCATATCTGGAGTTTAGGGACAATATGAAAATTTTTATTATTAGTCAAGATACATGCTAACAGTCCATATCACACAGCAGCAACTATTTTAGACTAAAATTTTTTGTGCAAGAGCATCCTGCCTGCCATCCCTTAAATAAGCAAGTCCTCAGCTGACCTATCCAAGTGATGATCTGCAAAAAAAATGGGTTAAGATGGAGAGGTCCAGATTAATTCCCACATCATTCAGCTAGACCTTTGCTTCCTCTGTCACCCCTTATTAGAAAGCAGATGGGTTGGTGTAACAGTTGATGGCATTTTATTGCACAGCTGTGCATATCTTCTTGGCCATTCAATTGACCTTGTTAATTTAAACATCTTCCATTATCACTCCTGAGTTAAGAGTGTGACTCTATCTACTTTTCACCAAGAAGAATTATTCCATTTGAGCTGTAGGTATCCGCTCCCTTCAAAGACTACTGTGGCAGATTGGTTTACAAAATCTATCAGGCCAAAGAAAGTCATTATCAGAGGGCCATGGCCACTCAAAGGATACTTTTGTTCACCTCAAGAATGACAATATGTATTAAAACTCAGCAACATTAAGAGGTTTCCTTCAACATAGGGGTCTTTGCTTCAACATGGTAGCTCCTATTACAGACTGGTAGTAACAGGGTTGCCTTTATTTTAATGAATCTGAGGCTGGTGCATGGGAATTCCGCATCCCAAGCCACTAATGATATTCAGTCTTGCAATCCTACCACCTTACAATTCAGCAAATGGCATATGTTTATCATTACATTCTCAGAGGTGGATCTGATGAGCCACAGAAAAGTGATTGGCATGTTGACAGTCCAATTCAGCAAGCTATGTGAGTACTACCCTGAGTTAAGGTCTGTATTAAGGAGGAGAAGAGCTACAGAAAAGGACCAGATGTGGTTCTTCATCCTCCAGAAGGATTGTCTAGTGGCTAAGACCAACACATTCACAAATCCTCTAATGCAAAACCGGCTTTGAGAAGTATAGTAGTAGAAATTCAACTAGAGTGCTATGAAAACATCAGGGGAATAAAGAGGGAAGAATCTCAACTAAAGGAAAATGAGATAGTGTCTTGGGAGAAATGGAGTTGAGAAGAATCCTTAAAGGGTGTACACATTTGATGCAAGAGGGGAAAATATTTCATGTCGCTGAAATAACTTGAACCTGGGGGGCCAAAGAATTACTGATGGTTTACTGAAGAGTATGGACAGAAAATGAGAGATTTGGAAGAGGAAGAAGTGTAATAGAAGATGAGGCTGCAGGTAGAGGCCACATGATGGAGTTTGGAATGCCTTACTGAAGAATTTACATTTAATTTGAGACCAACTGGGAAGGCCATCAAGAAGTCTTCTGTACTTTTGTTTTTCATTTTGATTTTTTTTTTTTGAAGCATAGAAATAGCACCATCAACCTGTTCTTAGACAAAGTAATAGTAGTGGCATGTGTAGCCTAAGTTGAAGGAAGGGGGAAAGCCTAAAAGGTTGCTGACTAGTCTACTGAGGAATATAAAGACACGGAATGCTTATGCCAGAGCGTGGTATTCTTAGTCCCAAATGAAGCTAAATAAATAAAACTGGCATGAATACAAATTTGCAGAAAAATTTTGGACCCAGCCCCATTTCCCTATTCTCACTAGCGTTGCTTATTGGTGATTGTGGGTCATGGACTATTAAAGGAAGCCAGGTCCCTGGATACAGACAGCATAAGAAACCTCTTCTCTTGTCCCTTGTAACAGAGGTAGAACTAGGAAAAGATACTTTAATTTGGGAGCTTATAAAGGCTCTTTTTAAAAAATAAACATTGCTCTTCTCTGGATCTGCCTAGATCCAAGATATTCCTTGCCTCACTCTTGCGGCATGACAAATGACTTTCACTCAGCAAAATCTCTTGATCCCTAATCCCTATTCTTTTGCTGTGCTAAGGATGGTCTGTGGACAAACAGCATCAGCATCACGTAGGAGTTTGTTAGAACTGCAGAATCTGAGGCTTCCTCTACTAAATCAGAATCTGCATTTTAACAAGATTTCCAGTTGATTTCTATGCACATCAAGTTTGAGAAATACTGGCCTGCTCTCTGAGTTCTCTATGTACTTCAGGACTTAGGGCCCCTGCATATGGACAAATCACAGTTGGGTGAAGGGGAAGAATCCTGAAAACCATAACCCACTTCAGTTCTTTGTAGAGAAAGAACCATGTAAAGAACTTAAGCAGTGCCTGGTATATAGGGCTCTGTAATTGGTAGCTGCTGTTGTTGTTATTGTGGCAACTTTTATTATTATTATTTGTAATTTATTTCTTCTACCTGGACCATTAAATTAATTGCTTAATCTTTCTAAAAGAAGAAATGAAATTTAAGAAACCTATTGTGGAGTTAAACTTGTAGAAACAGCCACCAGATCACTATGCTTCCATACAGAGACAACAAGCACAGAGTTTTGCATTGAAATGGAGATGTGGTCTTCAAAGTTTTGAATTTGAATGGAGACATGATCTTTAAAGCCCCAAAATCTGACATTTCACTTGATTATTATAGATTTCCTATTCTCTCATGTCATAGGATTTGAATTTAAAAAATGGTAATTACACAAAAAATAGGTCATCTTCGATGCAGGATGTATGCTGGGCCATGACTTCCTTGATGGTGTCCTTGCTAAAGATACCACTAGGTAATCAAGCCTGACCTATCCTAGGTCGATTATTTTGAGCTGCCTGAAGTCTAGAAATGATTTGACAGCAGAACATTTGTGTCTAGCAGTCCATCTAAAGAGCAGAGTGAAGAATAAGAGGCAATTAAGGAGTCAGAGCAATCACTCAGAGTGTCTTTGGAACACTTTCCTTGTTGAATTGAAAGAGTTGCGGCTGACAAGTGCCTCTCTCTCTGCCTCTTAAAAAATCCCAAGGACTCTAACTGGCATTGACCGTACCCAGTCCTGTACCTTCGCAGAGCATACAGGCTTGTGCATGGAGTGGAGTCCACCCTCATTGTGGCCTGATAGACTCCCAATTATGGTCAGTCAAGGTCATCATGAGAAGAGTGCTCGCCTTCTGGCTGAACATTCTTCAGTCATACTGCTTCCCTGAAACGTTCGTCTGCCTTCCATCTCTATGTGATTGCAAATGTTTTCTTTCTCCTGGAAACATTTTTTGGAAGAAAATGTGTTTAATCCACTAAAAAAGCAAGATATGGTTCTGAGGGATTGTGGGCCTTCTCACATGCTTACCTGGTTTTTTAGGGGGGCATAACTAAAGAGCATTGTGTATGGCTTCCCTAAAAAGTAGGAATAATTACAGTCCAACATTTCATGGAATGGTTATACCTGTGTCGGTATTTTTATATGCTAAAAGTTTATCTGGTCAAATAGGTTTGGGATGTGACAGAAGTAAGTAAAATTAAACAGATTCTTTACTGCAGAATATCCTAAACTTTACGGTGTTAAATGTTTTGTGACTCTGTAGGAGGGGGCCAAGATGTGCAGTTACTCCCAAATATTAAATATTGATTGTGGAACCCTTTTCCATGAAGCACATTCTAGGATTAATGTTTCTCAGAACAGAAACAAGGTTTTATTAATAGTTACTTACAGACTAATAATAACAACCACATAAAATTTAAAATACTAATGCAAGGTACATGCTAATTTTTTTACAATGATGTGTTTAATTCAGAAAGTGCATAAAGTGCTATGATATACACATAAAGGTCAGAAAATTTGAGATAAGATGGTTCTTAAAAAATTGAATCCACCCATGACTAGTGTGAACTATCCCAATGACATTGACCTATAATTTTCATTCAGTGCCAACTGGTTATGGTGACTGGCAATTAACAGGCTAAAGCAACCATTATGTGACAATTGTTATGTTGGTTACATTGGAAGATAATTATCCTAGAACATTTACCAATACAATTGAGGACCAAAGCTTAGATAAGTAATGATAGAACAATGTCACTTTAGTTTTCTACTATAAAAATAAATAATTTTTTGACACTGATAATTCTCCTCTTCTAATTATTCTCATTGGTCCCTACCATTTAATATCTTAGCACGGTTCTATATTTTTGCCCAACAAAATTATTCTAAAATGAAATATTTACTTAGTAGATAACAAAATGGACATATAGACTGACAGTAAAAAGAGAAAAAAACTTTAAAAAATACCATATTATATAATAAGATAATATCACAATCGTGAGAACATATTTAATTATTATGAAAATGTTACTATAATGACATTTCTACTCCTTGTATCTCATATAGTACATGCTTTTACCAATATTTAAAAAAAGTATATTATTTATATCTTATATAGATTTATAAATATACATATTTTTCATTTCTGATCAGAAGCTTGTAACATTTCAAATAGCTCTAATTCCTTCAAGTGAATGCGAGTGAATTTGTATTTTAGATTATTCAGGCCATCTGAATTTATTATGTGGGTTATGTTTTTGATAATAACAATACAAAATAATTTAATGACTCAGTTTCTGGAATCCCATGAATAAAATATGAAAGATGAGTTTAATTTGCAATACATTAATGAATAGCTTCAGTGCATTTCCTCCTTCTGATATCTTTTAAGAGAAATCTAATTATTTTTTTACTCATTATTATTATGAAAGCTGTAAAAGTCAGGTCATATATATTTGCATATGTTTTCTTTTAGTTTTTAATTACTTTGAGAGACCGCTAAATATTTCTCCAGGGACAATTCAAAGAAAAGAAGAAAACTAGGTCTGCTTTAAGCTAATCCTATGTAGTATATCGAGCTGGTCTTTGAACTTGACCACCCTAGCACTGTCATGGACTGTTGGTCTTTCATCTTCAGAAACTGAAGTTGCAAGAGCATACATTTGCTTTCCATTTGCAGCATTCTGTGCTTGGTTAGCCCAAAATGAAGTCAAGAAGATTGAGTTTTTTTTAAGACTAGTAATAACCAAGACGCATATACAATATGCTGCTCCATTGTGTCAGATTCCAAAACCTTTCATCAAAGTAACCTTCCAATGCTTTATCATCAATTTCCAAACACTTTGGAGAGTTCTATAAATGTGAATGTGCGGTCGAACAGCTAAGATTTCATTGTGCAAATGGCTTGTGTATGTTCATTTAATGTCAACAAAATGGTATGCAACTAAATATGTTTTTCATTCATTTTTAATAATTTTTATTTTAAAAACTGCTAATTTAATTTTGTTGTCACTATCTGCCACGTACTGTTTCAAGCATTTTACAATTTTTTTTTCTGCATGACAATTCTTTGAAGCAACTGTTATGATTATTATCCGAATTTACAGATGGAAAAAATAAAGTACAAACAGAGGTAAGATAACTTAGGAAGAAATGTTATTTGGGGAGAAATATATAATGAAGAACTGTTAGATAATTCTTAACAGGTCTCTAACTGGATGTTTTCCTATTCACTCACAAAATGTTTATTAGTGCAAACATGTGTCAGGCACCATGTTAGAACCAAGAGACACAGGTAAAAGCACAATGTACACATTTAGATAAAGCATTTGCATAAACAACCACCAGCCCAAATTCACATGTGCGTTAAATAATTATTTTATTCATTCTATAATATTTGCTGAGTGCCTATTGGCTACCAACTATTGCCTAGCAAGAACAGTCAAATATCTGGCATTTTGATAAGATCTATAGTTCTTACTAATGTTTCTGTCTGTTGGATAACTAATAGGCATCTCCTATATAATCTGGTTGAAATGCCATATAAATTCCCATTCCTCTGCCTGCAGATAGCTTCTTTTATAAGATTTATAGTGTTGACAAAAGAATGTAAATTCTGAGAAAGGTAAGGAGGAAAGGAAGCTGGAGGACCAGAAATACTCTCTAGTAGTTTAGACACAATCCTTTATGAGAAATACTGAGAGTTGACTTCTTTCTCATTCTCTTCTTTTGAAGATGGATGCCTTTGGTTGTACAAAAATGGATATTTATTTTCTTGAACATATTACATGTTTTATATTCCCTAGCAGTGGAGAAAGGGGGCTGCAGTGGAAAAAATATTGTTTTAGGGGTCAGTCACATAGATAAAACATTAATTCACTACCCAGTCACTTACCAGATGTGTGATTTTTAGCAACTTATTTAATCTCTCTGAGTTTCCTCAACCATGAAATGAAGGTAAAAATAACTAACTTGCAGTATAGGTGCTCAATAATTAAAATAATGTATATAAATACTGCTCACTTATAAAATGATTGTTAAGATTAAATGAGATAATGAAAGTGAAGTGCTTAATAGAGGCCCAAGTATAAAATGAAAGGCAACACCCAATAAATGACTGCAGTTATTTTAATTGCTATCATCATCATCTTCATTTACTAGACAAGTGGTTCTGAGTGTTTTTATATGCCACCTACAATGGAATTATCTGGGATGCTTGTGTAAATAAAACAAACAAACAAACAAAAAAACAGATCCCCAGCCAATCCCTGACTAAATGAGAAACCCAGTGTCCTTGGTTTTGAGGATTTAATTCTCCGTATAAAGGGATGGTGTCTGGCTAACACAGTGCCTAGAACATACTGTTGACTGACTCAATAAATGGCAGTTTCTTTTGTATAATAAACTGTATATTATTATGTTGGAAAAGCCAGTGAGAATCTTGGTTAGGACTGCTTTCATGGAAAATGATCACCTTCTTCTTTCATAGATACATTTTTTTCATGTTTATATACTACAATTTTACATGCATTTCTAAATACCTAGTTTGATTCTAGGAGCAATTGACTTTCTTTTGTTATTTTAAACTGATTTACCAAAGGTAGGATTGTCATTGACTGAACTATTTCATAACTGAGAGGTCTGTACAAAGAACCAGTGAGAAATGAGATTGCATTTGAGATGGAGACCTGGACTCAGGGTTTCCATGGCCATATTAGAAAAGTAGAAACCATGGAAAAAGTGCAATTATCCTTTGGAATAGTCACCTCACTTCTTTAAACTGAGTAGAGAATATTAATAGGAAGAGGGGAGCTGTTTTCTGAGAATTTGCTTACTGTGCTATTCACTTAATACCAGAAATGTACTTTAAAATTATGAGCCATTCACTTTAAAATCAGAGTTTTATATGAAAGATGATACTCTAGCAAAACAAATGTCTTTAGATTACATCATGCTAATAAAGTGTTGGTAGTGTATAATCGGTTAAAACTCCATGATTTTGATTCAGGTATAGTTTATGGTGTTTGCAAATAAACAAGCTTTTTAAAAATCATTGGCTGTTATCTAAAAGCCTATAGTTATAGTATTAGAAGTTCATATGCTCAATAACTCTTTAAAAAAAACAGTGTGATTCTGCATCACATAAAGATACATGTTCTTATGAATAAACAGAACTACAAATTTCTCAAAAAGTTCAGTCATGGCCTGAACTGTGTTGTGGTTGATGTAGATTCTCAGATTGAGGGTATCCTAGTTCTTTGAAAAAATAATTTGTTTCCACTTCTTTTAGATACTAAATTCCCTTGCTTTGGAGGAAAAAGAGGTGGTTTATTGAAAATCATCTGGAGCTAAGAGTCAAAAAATTGGTATTCTAGCTTATCCCTGTCATACTAACTAGTCACATGTTTAAAGGCAAAGAAAAAGCATTCTTTTCAATTTATTTTGTTGGTTTTGAAATTGAGGGAGCAATGTCCATTACCCCCTAGACTTGTAAAATTTCAACTATCCAGATGCAAGAGTTCTTTGAAGACACAAATGTGATCTCTCTTCACATGTAATATATACAAATGCAATGTATGCTTTTTATTTGAGGGATTTTTGAGGGTGAGTGAGTTTGTAAAATATGGTTAATATTCACTGGATTTCATGGCATGCTTCCCTGCATATCACTGATTATAATCTAGTATGCGCTTATTTATTGCAGTTATATGTTTACTTACTAGTTAGGATTATGTGTGTGCTCATTTTGTAAAAGTCTACTCTTCCCTGTGGATTGAAAGTATCATTATAACAGAGAATATGTCTTTATTGTACAGAATCGTCTCCCCAGGCACTGTGCATTGAAGAGCATAGTAGGTGTTTAATAAATAATTGTTGAATGAATGGAAGCATGCTTCCTAAATGCAATGTGTATGTGTAATGTGTACTATAAATTTAGACCTACTCCTCAAAACTATTGAGGTTAATGCTGTTTCGAGTTTTGTTTTGGAAAGGTTTTATGAAACCAGATACATTAAAACATCAAATTTTGAAATCATGTATATGAATTATAAATTTATTTATAATCACTTCTCTTCTGACTTGAAACCCTTGCATATTATAATTTGAATATTTTATATTGGGGGAGAGTTTAACAGAATTCAGTACTATACTGATAATCTAAATGAAATTTTTCTCTTCTTTTATATAAGAGTAAACTCTAGGATTATGTGATAACATTATGTGATAATGTGATAATGTTTGATAAAATGAGATTTGTAATCAGATAAACCTGGGTTTAAGTCCCAGCTGTACCACTTCCCAGTTGCAAGAGAATGCATGCTGTGAATTTCTCTAAGCTTTTGTTGTCCCACGTGGGCCTAATTATACTTCCCTAATGAGATTGTTGTGAGGATTAAATGTGGTAGTAGACATCAAATGCTTAGTATGGTTCCTAACACATAAAAGCCTTTAGCTGTAGCTTTATATTATTTATATGGTTCATATTCTAAACAGATATTCTCTCTGTTCTGTGTATTTGTGTGTGTGTATGTTTCCTTTTACAGATGGATACACAACTGATGACATTGAGTTTTACTGGCGTGGGGATGATAACGCAGTGACAGGAGTAACAAAGATTGAGCTTCCACAGTTCTCTATCGTAGATTACAAACTCATCACCAAGAAGGTCGTTTTTTCCACAGGTTTGTATCAGGGAAGAGGATTACGGGAAAAGAATGTTCATAATATTTTGTTAAAAAAAAAAATTCCGTTATATCAGAGCTGTGGCCCAGGGCAGGACAGTGACTCTAGATGTCTTAAATCTGATGAAACCCCTCAATTTCCCATCAAGCCTTTTGCTCCATTTGGAACCAATACCAGTATTTTCCAGAAGGATCCACCAGCAGAGCTGAGAGGATCATCTCTACGTCTCTCATTTGCCAGAGAAGGGACTAATTTTAGGGACAGACAGAAATGAAGACCTGGGTCGTAGGTGTCCCCAACTTTATGCCTCCCACAGCATTGATCTTAATCCTTTGAAACATACTGGGGAGAGCCAAGTTGCAGTTCATTCAAATCCAACCACAATGAAATTCTCTACAGACAGTAGGAAAATTTCACATCTTCCTCAAAGGGTAACAATTTCTTTATACAGTTTTACCTCCTGTTGGGGCTAAAAGCTGTTTCAGATGTTAAGAGTATCCTAATGCCTTCACCGTCTTTACCTGTCCAGCACTGAGATTTTAAACTGTCACACTGGATTTCATAAGCACAATTTTTACATTTTTTTGAAACAGAAAAGCTTAGGAAAGTAATTATTTGCTAGACACTCATTTAGGGGGAAAAATTGTAAACCCACAGGAATATCTTTCTTTATGTTTTTCTTATTGAAATGAGCGCTGCAGGCACAGAAATAGCTAATATTGTAATTACCCTTTCACTAAGGATTTGAATACTTTGTGTCCCTGAAAACCACTTCAAGGAGGCCGTGTGACTTGGTAAAAATGCCAAGTTTCCTAGAGCTTAAATAAAAAAGATAACAACAAACAACAGAAACTTTTTCCTAACTTTAAGGTTTATATCCGTGAAACTCTATGGAAATGTTCCTCCTTAAAATATTCTTACTTCCATATTAAGATGCTTAACTTAGCCCAGGAAGACTAGACAAGGCTTTCTTTCTTCCCCCTATTTATCAATGTGAACTTTTTATATTTTAAGGCTGTGCTGTGTTATTTATCTTGTCTAAAGAGTAATTCCACAGATCACTACAAAGGACCTAGATTTAGGAAACTGGTTCTTTAGTTGTAACTGCCACAAATATTGCTCAAAAGCAGTGAACATACCATACCTTTTGATGGGTCAGGGATCCCTTTAGAATTCTGATAGAAACAATGAAGCCATTAAGAAAAGATAAGAATGCATACATATAAAACACAGAAAACCCTACACAAACTCGCAGTTCTTGAAGCCCTGCCATGGATCACAGACTTAAAATATATACTGTGGCTTGGCGAGATTTCTTTTACTCAAAACATGCAACCTTATTCTTGTATAAGACAAAACTTAGAGGATGAACTTACTGAGAAATAATTGAGAGAGTGAACAAAGGAACTGCCCCAAATTATCTTGTCAACACAATTTCAGACAATGAGTGTCTTTAATCCAGTATATGAGGCTGAGCAGGGAAGAGCTGGAATTCTTTTAATTACAGGTGAGTCCAGGATGCATTCCACACAGTAACTCCTAATTAAAAAGCCACTGCTCACAGACTACTTTTACGGAAGAAAGTGTCCTTTACCAAGAGCTGACATTGCATTTAAGGATGATATACAAACTGTTTATGCACCTTTAAAGGAAGGTATCCTATAAATATTGATTGATAATGACGATGTTCTAAAATTGCCTTCCTCCTAGGTTCCTATCCCAGGTTGTCCCTCAGCTTTAAGCTTAAAAGAAACATTGGCTACTTTATCCTGCAAACGTACATGCCTTCCATCCTGATTACCATCCTCTCCTGGGTCTCCTTCTGGATTAATTACGATGCCTCAGCTGCAAGAGTGGCATTAGGTAAGCCATTTTCCAACTGCTCATGGAGTTTGACTCTGCGTGTGTGCTTGTCTGTACGTGCATGCACGTGCTTCCTTTATCCTGAAATTTATGATGCATGATGAGACTGAACCTTGCACGTTACAAGAGTTTAGCCGTGAGACTTTGGATGATCTGCTTCAGCGTTAAATCAATTAAACACAAATTAAAATTCTTCCGTGTCAGAGTTAGTTAACCGTATAGCTGTTGATAATGAAATTAGTTGCATCAGTTTGATATTTTTATTGAAGCATATTTCATGTAGTACCGCTTGCATAATTGCTAAATTTGTAACTTTGCTTCTTTACCTTAGAAGAGTGCCTTTTCGGGTTTTTTTTTTCCCCTTTAGTTTTTTTTCCCCCATGAGAAAGAGACAAGGAGATTTGTGTAGTGAATGGATAAGCAGAAACAATTCTAAAGTGTTATTAACATATTGGAGTAGCATGGCTGAGACAGGAGACAACAAAGTAAAAAGTTGGGAAATCATCCACGGCATTACTCGTCTTATGCCTGATTCTTTTTCTAACACCAGAGGAGGAGGACAAACTATATTTCATGAATATTTTAACTCCAGATGAAATCAATGTATGGCCTCTCACACATCTTTATTATTTTGTGTTCTGACTATTTTCTTTAAAGTGTTGAGTCGTTAAATTCTATACCATGAGATCTCAATTCAATCATCACTTCCTTAGAATAGTCATTGGTTTATTCAACAAATATTTGTTGAACTCCTAATATGTGCTAACCACGCTAAGCACTGGAGATACAGCAGTCCTCTTCTAAAAGTTATATCTAGCAGTAGAAGATAGACAATAAATATGATGACCATGCAAATTCTATAATGTGGCAAATCTATAGAGGGAAATAAATAAGGGAAAGGGGCTTGGATATGCCAGGGGTGATGCTTAAAATCATTAGGGCAGATCTCACTCAGAAGTTGTCCTGAGAACAAAGACTTAAAGATGAAGAGCCGTGTAGATATCTGGGTGATAATATTCCAGGCTACTACAAAAGCCCTAGGATAGGAACAAGCCCAGCCTGTCAGCAGGAGGCCAGTGAGGGAAGCTCAGAGTGAATTCAGGAGGAGTAGTAAGGATAATATTGGGAAAAGAGGACTAAAAGACCACAAAGGGGTTCTTCAGCTATGGTAAAGGCTTTGCTTTTATTCTGAGTGAAACAGAGAGCCATTGAGCAAAGAAGTGACATGATTTGATTTCAGTTTTAAAGAGATCACTTGGGCTGCTGTGCTAATATTAAATTATGGTGGAAGAAAGGAGAAGGAATGACCTTCCAGACAGAGTAAAGTCCCTGTGATATATACTCTTACAATACCATAGAACTCCCCTGTGTAGACTAACCATAGTCATAATTTGTATTTATTTAGTTGTGTGGTATCCTTTTCTCACACAGCACCGAAAGATCCAGTGGGGAAAGGTCCATACCTGGTTTTATAATCTGGTGTCTTGCATAGCGAGCGGCGCTTAGTAAATATTTTCCGAATGAAGGAATCACTAAAATTTGCAAATATCCTATTTTTCCAAAGTTAATATCTGTTGTCTATTTTCTGTCTATTAGAGGAACAATAAGTAATTTATTGACTTTTTTAAATAAATTTTTAAAATGTCTTTTTATGTGAGCATTGTATTATTAGGTTCAGAAATACTTTAAAATGAGATTTCAATAAGAAGTAAAATCAGCATTGTCAGATTTATTATACACTTGTAGTACAGGATAATCTGTAGTTGAACTGATGAAGAAAAAAATGAAACTGGAAAATATTTCAAAATGACTTCTATAAAGAAGACATAAAAATGTAAGATACCTATATCTAAAGCAAGGCCAAGGCTTTTATGGGCATGATCAAAATCAAATGTTCAAATTCAATTTTTCTGTAGTAGTTTTATGAGGATGTATAAAAACAAAATTAAAATTATGATATTATCAGAGGGAGAAAATTAAATCAGAAAACTATGTCCTCTAAAAAAATCATACAAATGAAGTTTAACTTTTGGGAAGTGGTGTGGATAGCGTTTAAGGTTATAAGTTCCTGGTTAAGAAAGATTCCAGTTCAAAGACAACTCTACAACTTTCCATCTGTGGGATCTTGACTCCTGAATTTTGTCTATTATCACATCATTATATTACTACAAATCTGAACTTTATCATACTCAGGACTCTGGACTCACAGTGCCGTTACCTTCCATTACTCCCCACTCTAGAGATACCCACTCAACTGGATGAACAATTGTAGCCTGACCTAGTATGACATTTCCCATAAAGAATCTTAAAAATACTTCTGTGTTATTTATCTGGGCATTGTATGCCTAATTGTCCAAATGGGAAACAGGAGGACTATGACTCCTGCTTCTCTGTTACCCTCCATGTCCGATTTCCACATGTTTACAATCATTCATTTGTATCATCTGTCTTGCTTTTGGTACCATTGCTATTATTTTATAATAATTTAATTACTCTTTATCCTTTATTTGGATTATTCTGAAAGTCTCTTAACTCTTATTCTTTATTCCTGCCTTACATGCTTCTCCCCCATCCTCCACACTGCTGCCGGAGTGATTGTCCTAAATACAGTTTGTCCACATGCCTCCCTGCTTGAAGCTGGCTAGTGCTCCACATTGCCATCAATTTTTAGTTCAAACTTCCCCTTAGGCTGTGTGTATGTGGTTCCCTATTATGCAGCCCTTACTTAACATCCACTTTTCTCATGATTCTTCCCATCATGTTGTATAATGTACCCACAGTACAGTGGTTTTCCTAAGATCCTTTTAATGGGCTATGTACTGTCCCCCAAAGTCAACGTTTGTATGGAAAGCTCTCTCCACCACCAGTGCCCTTAGGTCTACTATAACTTTTGACCCTCAGTCCCTGGTTGCCTGAATAACTCTCATTCTTCAGGATTCACCTCAAAAGTCTCCAGTTCCCAATCTTTTCCCTGAAACATCACAGAGCTGAACTAGGGTCTTCCATATATTAATATTCTCAACTCTCACCTTAAACACGTTTCTGTCGTAGCATTTAATTCACATTTCTAGCCCTACTCTGGATATATAACTATAAATATAAAAATATAGTTAAAGGAAATGTTTCAAAGTGATCAATATTTGCTCTAAGTTAATGTATGCCTATCTTCTTAGCCTGTGATAGGGCTGGTATATAATAAATGTCCCATAAATATATTGTAGCCTATATGAATGAGTAAATGAGTCCAGTTAACCTTTCCAGCTATTATGAGAGCAGAAAGAAGATAGCAACATTATTATTTTAACATGTTCGGTTTTTTTCAGGAATCACAACTGTCCTGACAATGACCACAATCAATACCCACCTCCGGGAAACTCTTCCTAAAATCCCGTATGTGAAGGCCATTGACATGTATCTGATGGGGTGCTTTGTCTTCGTTTTCATGGCCCTTCTGGAATATGCTCTGGTCAACTACATCTTCTTTGGGCGGGGCCCCCAGCGCCAAAAGAAGGCAGCTGAGAAGGCTGCTAGTGCCAACAATGAGAAGATGCGCCTGGATGTCAACAAGGTAAATTTGGATGGCAAGCCCTCCTTGCTTTTTAAACTCATAGAAGAATGCTAGCAATATAGGTCAATGGCCTTGTTTAGCAAATGAGGAAACCAAGGCCTGGAGAAGGGAATGGGTCAATTTCCCCAAATCATGCAGATAATTAGTGATGGAGGCACAATTAGGGCCCAAACTCAAGATGCGAGATTTGGATGTCTTTTCTGTTCACAGTAGGGTTGCCCAAACTTCAGTTATCTGAGAACCACTTCTATGATTTTTTTCACATATGAGTATAACATCTAATGTTATGCACTTTATATTTCTTTAAATTTACTCATTTTATTTAAATTGATTTAAAAACTAAACTTCACCATGTAGGTCCAGTCAGTATTACTTGCTAGACAATAACCTTAATAACCTTAAATATAAATAAATAAATACCACGCTATTAAATTCTTGGTTATAATAGATGCAGGCTCTGGACCTGAAATCTGCATTCTGTTTGACTTTAAAAGGGAGATAAGCAAGTATAGAGACATATTACAGACCCACCAGCAACAAACTGAGACTTTCTACTTGAAGTAATCAGACAGAGAGAAGTGTAGGGCAAAAAAGAAAAATAACTTTCCCCTTAAGTGACACTTAATGCTGTGCACATATACCACTTCTCATTGTAGTACCGGACTATATGAGGCCACCATCTTGCTTTAGTAGGGCATAGTCAAAGAATTCCCACACAGTTTTAAACTCAGTTTTTTCTTTAAGTCAGTTGTTCTCAACCTTGGGTTCCCAGTGGAATGACCTACAAAGAATTCAAAATATTTAAGCCTGGTCCCCTTTCCCAGAAATTCTGATTTGATTGTCTTAGAGTGTGACCGAGCATCATAATTTTAAAAGTTCCCCAGGTTACTCTAATTTGCAACCAAGTTTGAGAATCACTACTTTGAGGCATTCAACGGCAGTCCCAGTAGAGTTATCCCTCTTTACTCTCACAATTAACTTCACCTGGCTGCCTGTTACAGACCTTTCTGGACTAATAGAAAATGTGTGTCTATTTATTTCCCCATAGTTCAAATTTAGACTCTTGGAAATAGGCAAAGAAAACAAAGTCTGGTTTTAATATCTTCCCTAAATAGTGTTTATAAGGTAGTGTGTAGTGTGATGGATTCAATAAATATAATGTGAAATTACATAGGAAATTATAATTTTGTAATGAATATTTTATAAGTAATGGTGCATTTAGCTATAATTTCCCATTTTCCCTACATATGGCAACTTTGGGGACACCCTGTGGTTAATAGTGATGGGACTTGGAAAACAATAATACTTTTAAACCATCTGGAATTATTAACCATAAAGATAGTTGGTTATTTCATTGGTATTTTAATATATCTAATTTCAATTTAATTCTGAGGATAGCACACCATAAATAATCTCTACCATTGGGTTTTATTTGAAACAAACCCTATGGAAGCTTCTAACTCAGTAATATTTTCCACATATCCATAGATCTGATAGTTGGTTTTGGACTATTCTCTAATCAAAGGCAATTCTTTCTCAAAGATGATATTTACAATGATGCAAATTTTAAATATGGCCCTTGAAAGACAAAAAACCATGGATCTAAGAAATTGTCAATTTCTTTCCCATGCTGAATATTTCACTTACTGCAATCTGTCAATAGATTCTAACCTTCCATATGGCTCTTTCAGGCTGTCGAATGAAAGAATGCCTTTTAAACCTATTTTCTGATTTTCTTGATATGGTAGTCTTAGTAAAGAAAAGGAAATGAATAAATAAACAATACTATCTCATAGGACTGCAGTTTGAGATGAGTCTAAATCAATCGCATAATATAAGGCTGACTTAATAAGATAAGATAATATCTGATCTCTTTTCACTTTCATCTACTCTTTTTTTTTTTTTTTACCAATTTGCATTTAAATGATAAATTTAAGACCTGAGGATTGGAGATTTTATACAAGCTGAGCCTGGAGCGCTTCAGATGGTTTTAAATTGCATTGTACTGAGATGGAGGTAGAGAAAGGTTCACTAAGCAGGTACTCCCTAGTGGTGAAAAGCCCATCCTCTTGGCTAAAGGTGGATCCACAATTCAAGTGAGAGATCAAAAAAGATACCTAGAGATGTTCTAGTGCAGTAGTTCTCAAAACAGAACAATTTTGTCTCCCAGAGGATTTTTGGCAAGGTCTGGAGACATTTTTGGTGGTTAAAACCCAGCATGAAAGGTTAAAGGAGATCTACATTGTGTTCTGATTACGTATCTAGTGTGTAGAAGCCCGGGATGCTGCTAACCATCCTGTAGTGCACAGGATAGCTTCCCTATAACAAAGAGTCATCCAGCCCAAAGCATCCAGCTCTCTGGTTTCAAGCATGAGAAACTGAAGCCCCCAAAAGTAATATGCTTATCCTGTTCTGAATACTCTTTAACAAAATTGGTGTCTCCATTTTCTTTGACCAGCGTGTGTAAGGGTCAAGACATCAGGAGTTATGATTTAACACAGTGGCTCTAAACAAATATTTTGGAGTCAGTCAAATTCAATATTTACCCTCCCATTTAATAGTTATATGACAATGAACATAAAAAAAATCAGCCTCTCTGACCCTTCAGTTTCCTCATCAGTAAAATGAGATTAATTCCTCTCTCATAAGGTTATTATGAAGATAATAGTGATAATGTGTTTTTCAATTTTACCCTCTCATTTAATAGTTGTGTGACAATGAACATAAAAAATAAAAATCAGCCTCTCTGACCCTTCAGTTTCCTCATCTGTAAAATGAGATTAATTCCTCTCTCATAAGGTTATTATGAAGATAATAGTGATAATGTGTTTTTCGATTTTACCCTCTCATTTAATAGCTGTGTGACAATGAACATAAAAAAGAAAATCAGCCTCTCTGACCCTTCAGTTTCCTCATCTGTAAAATGAGGTTAATTCCTCTCTCGTAAGGTTATTATGAAAGTTATAGTGATAATGTGTAAAGAGGGCAATGTAGTTCTCAGTACAGAGTAAACACTGAGTAACTGGTAAATATTAATAAAATATTAAAATATTATAAATACTAGGCATTATTAGTTTTTAAAATAAAATTTACCATCTCCAGACTTACTGGCGATGCTTTCTTGTATCTTTTACATGCTCTATTAGCATGTAGAATGCAATTTTACCCTTAAAGGAGAGTGTTATTTAGAGAGGAATATTTTATGTGAGAAGTTTTAAAGTCAAACCAAGGAAATCAAAAATGAGTTTTAGCTGTAAAAATCTATGGCAAACCAACTATGTCAAATTTTATCAATTATTTCTTAGTACAGAATACCTACAAGCCATTTTGACTAGATTAAAACAAAAAAATGTGGCCAGCTAACATTCTAGATTCCCACAATTTCTTTTCTTACCAAGCATGAAAGGTTAGAGGAGATTCACATTGGATTCTGATTACACAATGCTTTCTTTTGTGTCAGCATCATGAATAATGCCGGTCTATTTCTTATCAAGACTGTCCCTTCTTTTCAACTGTGATTCTGAAGTTATCTTTGTTTTCCAAAGATCAGGCTCATAGAATCAGATAAGTATTGTTGGCTGCTCTGGAAAAATCAGTCACTAGGAGAGGGATTGAATTTTTCACCTTCCTTTGATGGTTTCCTAGGTATGGAATAGTGTGTTAGATCATCTAAAGTGATTTTTAAACTGTGCTGTGTCCGGAGGTCAGGGAGGGATGAAAATGGGATGCCTGCTCATGTTGATTCAATGAGTACTTCCACATTTTTCCATTCTCTTTTGTGTACTAATTTCCTTTAAGTTTTTTTTTAAGAAGGGAATTTGCAGCTCTTACAAATAATTCCTGTCCTGTCATTTGATGGATGCAAAAGCCTCTTAGAGAAGGTGCAATAGCCAAGATTGCATAGCAAAGTTAACAATTCTGAGATGTGATCTGAGTTTTCCTGTACTTATCCAGTGTAGATTCCACTGTGCTAGCCAATGAGAGATTTGAAATAAAATTGAAAAGCTGATTCCACATTAGTCCATGTAGTCAACTCAGTTTCTCTCAAAAATCCCATCTACCTGCACATAAAAGTCCATAAGCAAGTGTCACTTAAACAGTTGCCTTCCTGTGACAAATTAAGGTGTAAAGTACTAATATTTTAAAAATGAACTTCAAGCCAACAAGTCTACTGAATAATTTTTCCTCTGGAGTAGTTTAAAAAATATAATTTCTATCCTAGTGTTAAGAGAGTCCTTCTTGTTATCCTTTGCATTCTTCTATTTGTGCGTGTGTGTGTGTGTGTCTTAGTAGAATTTGCCTTTGATTGATTTCACCCACTATTCTTGCTCAGAATTCAAATTTTCAACTCTCTTTATTTTTCTTTTAAGCTTGCTTTTGTGTCTCTGTTTACTTTTCTGCTAATTACTGAGTATATGCATACTTGAGAATCTAGTTATTTTTGCCTATTCACCACCTTGGTTCTTGCATATCTGAAAAGCCTACAATATTCGTATTGCATCAAGAAACCTAAAACCACCAGTTCTCTAAATAAAGCTACACCAAAGAGATCTCCATTGGAGGGTGTTCTTTATTCTGCATTCATGAAATTCTGTGTGTTGTCTTTATTCATTGTGTCTATTCTTTTGTAATGCAAAGCCACTAAAATTCTTTCAATCTATTTATTCCTACTGCCTGGAATTTAATTTTTTAAAAAATAATACACTTATAAAAAAACAACTTATTGGAATTTTATTCTCTGTTAACATTGGTCTTTCCTTATGCTTTCTAAAGACCAGTAGCACTTATCTATATCCAATTTACTTTGACCATCAGTCCTAATCCAGTGGCATCAGTTGACTTAATTAGCACGTTCTCTACTTTGTCTTCCAGATTTTTTATAAAGATATTAAACAAAATGGGACCCAATATCGATCCTTGTGGGACCCTACTGGAAACCTCTCCCCAACTAGACGGACTACCAATTACGATTTCTCTCTGTATACGGTTAGATAGCCAGTTTTTAATCCATTTATTTGTATTTCTGTTGGAGCCAATTTGTTTAGCTGTTCCCTTTAAAATAATGTATGGTGTCTTTGCAGATAACCTATGGACATGTATCCCACAGAGACTTGGGGACAAGTTAAAAATTTTTTGTGAGCCTCTAGTTGGGTTTTCCCAGGTTTGTTTTATCAATATAGCAATGGTGAGACTAAGCCTTAGTTTCAATTCAGGAATTGTTGTTGTGCAAGAGAAAGAAACTAAATGGGCCATTTTGAGATTGCTTTTCATTTACACTGAGAGGACAGAGTATCATTATTTGTTAGTTTTGTTGTCGTGTCTGATTTGGGGAGTTTGTTTGTTTATTTATTTAGGTTGAGTAGGTGAAGAATTAAATATTTCTTCTATTGGTTGACTCAGAATTCAGGAACATATTTAGATTATTTGTGTCCAAGAATATTATACCTGCATCAAGTCCTTGTTGCTTTCTTATTTATTTTACCAATAAGCAGTATTTTGGTAGGCCTGGCACTATTATAATGGTAGATAAGAGGCAATAATTTAGACTGTTCCTTATCAAAACTTTTGACTTAAGTGAACTCCAATAAAAAAGCCTATTTGAGGCTAAGACTTACAGTTTATTTTCTGAATCATCGTGTTTTGTGATACTAATTCACAAATTGTCATTTGTATTGCCCTCCAAATTGGAGAAGGAGGAGGAAGATGATAATTGTCACCATTCCACCTTGTCTTCCACTATTTGTCCAACTCCAGTTTTTAAATTTCTATTTCTTGCTAAGGCAGTGAATGATATGGTATGTTGATGAGTCTTTCCTATGAGGACTTGATGCCAGGTGAGCTTCCATTATTTTATCTTCTAAGTGTCATGCTCTTCCTTAATTTTATTGCTCTAACTCTAGAGTCCTTGAATACCTCGTTGTTGTTACCTTTGGATTAGGGGGTCAGTATAGAGAACCTATTAAATTGCTACTTTGTTTTGGCATTTTATTACTTTTTAACTTTATTACTTGTTCTGTTATATAATAACAGAGTCTGATAAATGGTAATAGATTCTAGGAGAAGAGATGTTTGAAACTTTGTTAATCACTAATTTAGTCCTAATCCCCTAAACATCCAGCACGTATTATGTCTGTGCTCTCAGGTTACATAATTTATGTTGTTGCTACTGTTCTTATGTTTTTAACTTTAGCTACTCTCGTTGAAATTAAAGTAGACTGATTTGATTGGGCATCATTCTGAGTAGACTGTTAATCATGCAAAAGAAAACATGTTTGAAAGTTGGAGTTTGGGTTTATGATGAAAATGGTTGAAGAATGTTATATTTTTCAAAACAAGAAACAAAGCACGCTGTGTGATTGGTCTAATGACTGGGTAAAATCACATGAAAATTCATAATATCCTCAGACCATGAGAATATTTTGAGGAAAGCGTGCCTCTTTGGTGAATTAAATTTTTCAGTTGATGACTTGAAAGAGTTAATGCTCTCTGATCCCATGATTTAAACCCTTGTTGGTCAAGAACTCTTCCTCTATTTCATAAAATATTATGTTAAAGAGAATGTTAAATGAAATTGAATTTTATAAATGGAAATATGAATTTTCATGTTTTCTGCTACTTTTCTCTGTTGGGTATGTCTTTACTCTGTCCTTTGAGTCTTCTTTTAAGTTCATACTTAGACTATAAGACAAGGACTAGTATTTAAAAGTTCATATAATGAGCTTTCTATTAAACTTGTAACTTGTAAAAGCATCAAGATGTATGTAATAATCCCAAGAGGCACTGGGAAGATTGATGGATTTTAGAGTCACATCGAACTGGGTTCACATTTAGGCATTGTCTTTTATAAGCTGTGTGACATTGGACATGTTTAACCTTTCCAATCTTTAAGTTCCTCAACTAAAAACAAAAACCACTAATTTCTGTCTTATGGAGCAGCTGAGAGGGTTAAATGACATAATTATATTAAGGGCCTTACACAGTACCAGGCAAAGAGCATTCAATTAATACTTTAAATTATTCTGGAGATCGTGGCAGTCAGTGTGTATCTTTCTCAGTTTTTAGGTCTATGACTATGTTTATGATTATAAAACTAATTAATGATCATTCTTAAAAATATGTGCAAAAGTGAAAACCACCAGCACATACCCACGTAGCTATAATCATTGTTAATATTGCCTTTTATTCACACATAGTGACATAATTTATATAAACATATGCTACTATTGTATATATTATTTTTTTCACTTACATTTTCATATGTTTAAATATAACTGTACTTCATAGCTATAAGATATTTAATTGAATATAATTTATTCAATACTCATTTGTTCAATATTTACCATAATTTATTTAATGAGCACCTGCTATTATTAGATGGTTACATTGTTTCTAAGTGGTTTTCCATTATAAACAGTCTAAAATAAGCATGCTGACATGTTTGCACCCTATTGTTCCTAATACATTTCTTAAAATGGAATTTCTGGGTCCAAAAGTATGTGCCTTTAAAATGGTGATATATATATTGTGAGGTTATTGCCTACAGAAGTTCTGCTGTAGTTGACTACAGCACCATCTGAGAGTGTGGCAGTACATACATATACACACAAACACATACACACACAATACGTGCACACAGTCCCTTGCCCCCGCAATGAGGAAGAAACAGAAAACATGTTTAACAATATTCACTTGTGAAAAGTGTTGGCAACGTGGAGAGACAGAAGAATCCAAAAATCCAGTGTAGTTTCTCTCCTCTCCATCCAAAAGCCATAGAAATAATAGAAAAACAAAACAAAAACAATCAACACCAAACTCAAATTGAGAGACTGAAAAGAGGCAAAGATGCGTAAGTAGGGCCAGTAATCAATGCACGCAGAATCCAGAGGAATCTACCCAAGCTATCTGTGCATAAATGGCAAAACCCAGTAACAGTGTCTCCATCAAGATGAAGCATCTATCTAAACAAAGAAACAGCAAGGCAACCATGTGAGAAAACCACCACATGGGGAGGGAGAAACTCAATGTGCAAAAGACTTGGGATGGCCCTTTTATTGAAATATATTCCAGGACAAATAAGAAATTTTCCATAACAAAATTGTTTTCTCACCAAAAATTAAATGAATGTATGAAATGAAAGGTCAAGCATGAGATAATAAATAAGTGGAGATTAAAAGGGAGAAAATGAAGGCAAGACAATCTGTACAGAAACTAATCAATGAATCTAAAACAGTAAAAGAATCTATGTGGTAAAAAAAAAAAACATCCAAGTTGTATAAAATCATGCCAAATGCAGAGGAAAAAAGATGTAGAGATAAAAATCACTTAGGGGAAACATAATAAATATACAAGACAGGTACCATAGGTTAAACATGCAGAACCTTAATGTTAGTGTAGTATAGAGTGGAAAAAAAATGGAATAGAAAAAAATATTTGAGTCTAATGCCAATAACTAATTATAATAATGATGATAATAGTAAACACTTCTTGAATGCCTTTTATTTTCTTACATGCTTAGACATCTACATATATTTTGTTATTCCATGTAGTCTTCTTTATTACCCCATGTTGTTTATAGTTGTAATTTTATAGATGATGAACTGAGACCCAGAGAACATTATTAACTTGCTCAAGGTTAGATAGCCAAGCAATGGTTAAACAGAAAATGTGACTACAGAAGCTGCTTTCTTAATAATACATCATATATTTGTACATACCTGTAATGAAATTCATTAATCCCATAATTGTATTATGGATATGTATAAGTTCCAAAAGAACACACTGAGTTCCAAGATAAATATTATGCAATCTTGTTAATACCTTATATATTCCTCTGAAATCACTAAACTTTTGGTAAGAAAAAGTGAATGACCTACAATGAAGAGAAAAGAAAAATGATAGTTCTCAAACTACTCTACAGTGGTATCAAACTTCATAAGACAACAGAAAAATTTTTAGAGGTTTCCAAGGGGGAGAATATGAAACCTAGGAATATAATTATCATTATAAAGACAAAAGAAAGATATTCTGTCCTCAATATACAAAGTTTAAGGGACTAAAGCATCCATGAGTCCTTATTTTTAAGAAATAATGTCTTAATACAACAATCTGGCACCCAGTAAAGGTTAGTCAAAATAAGAAACTTTAGAATAGGAAAGGCCAGCACGCTAGCAGTTAGAACTAAAGTTGGCATTTAGAACTAAAGCTATACAACTCCAGGAATTAAGGTTTCTGAATAAAACATAACTGAAATATTTTTAAAAGCTAGATACTGAAAATGTGTAAAAATAATAAATCAGAAAAATAATCTTAAAATGTAAATCAAAATTATGGATAGAGGTTATTGAGGAAAGGGGAAGTATTTGCTAATTCATAACAAGGACTTAGTATTTACTGTTTTATTTTTAGAGTTTGTGAATCAAGAAGTAGAAGATTAAACATATGGTTAAAATGAACATAGATAACTATTACGACAGTGTTTCTCAAGGGATATGTAAGAGTCACCTAGGATGCTTCCTTAAAAGTAGGCTCTGCCTGAGACATCATACATCAAAATTTTTAGTGGGGAAAGCTGAGAAAATTGCGTTTTTATCCCTCATATTTTTGTGGTGTACACTAAAGCATGAAAGCCTGAGGACATTTATAGCAGAAGAATCAAAAGCTGGCAATACATCTTACAAAAATCTTACATAACCTAAAGGAAATAAAGTAAAGAAAGATAAAGATGATGTAGTCAAATCTAATGTCAGAAATAAGGATAAGGATGACTGAAAGCAAATGTAGAGCAGAAATCAAGATGACAAAATTAAGACCAAGCTTATCTTTCTAAACTACATTGTATATCAACCCACCTATCAAAGAGTAAGATTCTCAGATTGAATCAAGCAACTAACCCAGCAAAATGCTTTTTTTTTTTTTTTTTTAGAGACGGGGTCTCGCTCTTGGTCAGGCTGGTTTCGAACTCCTGACCTTGAGCTATCCACCCGCCTCGGCCTCCCAGAGTGCTAGGATTACAGGCGTGAGCCACCGCGCCCGGCCTGCAAAATGCTTTTTATTAGAGATTCCTCTAAAGTAAAGGTATTCGGAAACATTCTAATTAAAGCCATATGCAAAACCAAATGAGGCAAATACAAATCCAAAGAAAGCTAAGAATTTATTATTACAACTATATAACAATGAATTTAAGGTAAAAAAAATCAAGACCAAGAGATATTTTTATAATTTTAATAATTACAATACAAAATAAAGATACAATCACCTTAAATCAATATAATTCAAATCAAAATATCATCCAAGTGAATTAAAATGATAGAAAGTCAAAAGAAGAAATGATGGAGACATTAAATAGTGTATCTAGAACTTTTATCATTTGTATAAACTTTAATGTATAACTTGTGTCAAAGATACAATAAAAATTAAATTGAAGAAAATAATAGTAATTTAAAATACTACATAATTAGTCCTCAAGGATGTGGTGAAAATAGTTAACAGTGTCAAAGTAGCTTCAAACACATTTCTAACAAGTAATTTTAAAAAGGGAAATAAACATATAATTCAATAAGTTAGGAAAAGAACAGCAAAATAAGGAAACAGAAGGAAATCATGAAGGTCAATTATAAGTTAACAAATTAGAAAATCAATTAACCCACAAATAAATCAAAGTTAGTGCATTTAAAAAATTTAAGTAAAACAGAAATAATTGTCAAGAAATGGCTTATTAAAGAATTAAAAAGGAAGACAATATGAATACACTAAAGTAGTAATTTTTGTAAAAGCATGGTAATTATTGAGAAAGGGGAAATTAAAAGAAAACTGCGCACATATCTTAGAAAACATGAATAAAATACATGACATCCTTAGAAAATATAAATTAGCAAATTGACCCTAGGAGAAATAGCAAAGAAAAACAAACCAATAACCAAAGATAAACTTAAGAAAATTGACAGGAAAATATAACTTCCACTCCAAAAGAGTGGCCCAGAGGTTTCAACAATAATAATCCTATCAAATATTAAAACTGAAATACTTCCAGAGATATTTGAACTCTTGCAGATCACAGCAGAGAGAAGGAAAAACTTCCAGTGATTTAGAAAGTCACATACAATAATTAAGGTACAAAAACTGTATTTTAAAAAGCAAAAGTACATGAAGGAAATGGTGGGTCCACTTCACTAGTGAATATCAGGAAATTCTTTAAATAAATTTAGCAACTTGAATCCAGAGACTATGAAAATCTAACTATAATATAACCATATAGTAAATTTTCAAAATACAAGGATATTATCCATCTTATTATATAAGTTGAGAGGGTGAAAAACTTTTTTATTAAATATATTTTAAAATGTTCAAGTATATAAGGAGCATATATATCTTATAAAAGTTTGAAACTTTTTACCCTTTCAATAAATAATAAAAGGGCCAGTAATAAAAATTCAGTATTCATTCTTGGTTATAAATGTAAAGTCCCTTAGGAAATTAGAAGCAATGAATATTTCCTTGCCATGGGTCTCTCTCTTTATTTCTCTGGATCTAGCTTTCTAACCAAAAGCTCCATCTCTGGCCTCTTGGCTTAGGATGGAGAGTAAAGGCGGGAACAAGATTTGAATGTGGATGTTGACCATCCCCACTGTTATTCAACTTTAAAAAAATTATTAGCCAGTGCAATTAAATGAGAGAAAATAAGGAATGTTGAAAAGGGAGGAGAAATAATTTCATTGTTAAACAAAAAAAAAAATATTCAGGCAAAATATAAGGGAATTAACTGGGAAAAATCTTTAGAAACAATATGAGAAGTTAGGGAAGTTCCCATAGCTTTTCTGTATAAAGAGTTTATAAACACTAACAAAAAATATAATGGAAGGTGGGGAAGAGCCCTTTTACCAATAAATTTTTAATAAAAGAAAACTTAGTTTTTTTAAAAAGATATCATTTTAAAGGGATCAGATCTTTATAAATTATTCTGAGTTTAGTGTAATTTTATTGGATACCAATAGGCTTTATTCTGATTTTGATTGCTTTGGTGATTTGTTTTAGAAATTTGAAATAATAATTCTTAAGTTTATTTGAAAGAAAAAATATATACGAAGAATCAGGAAAATGAAAAATAATAAGAGAACACTATCTCTACTAGAAGTATAAATGAGTTATAAAACCACAGCAATTAATGCAACATAGCATTGCCCCAGTGTACTCTATATAAAGGGAAAACAAATTAACTTAGAAACATAAAAAAAGTATGTTCTTAATAAAAGTATAATTAATATCATTGGGAGGCTGGGCACGGTGGCTCACACCTGTAATCCTAGCACTCTGGGAGACTAAGGCAGGAGGATCACTTGAGTTCAGGGGTTTGAGACCAGCCTGAGCAAGAGCAAGACCCTGTCTCTACTAAAAATAGAAAAAATTAGCCAGGTGACTAAAAATAGAAAAATATATCCAGGTATGGTGGCACACACCTATAGTCCCAGCTACTTGGGAGGCTGAGGCAGGAGGATTGCTTGAGCCCAGGAGTTTGAGGTTGCTGTGAACTAGACTAATGCCACAGCACTCTAGCCTGGGCAAAAGAGAAACTCTGTCTCGAAAAATATATATAATATATATATAATTGGGAATATTTGAATTATGCATTTAAAAAACCAGCAACCATGTGAGAATATTTAAATATAGTACCATATAGCTAACCTACCTCTTCCTCCAAATTAAATTTTAGATAAGTCTAAGATCTAAATATTTTTCTAGAAAAGAGTAAAACTACATAAAAGGCAAGAAATCGTGTATAAATGTTTTAATAAACATGGATTAAGTAAAACATGCCAGAAAATACAGAATCCAGAAAAGAATGATAGTATATTTGACCTTGTAGAAATGTTTCATTTCTATATTTTTATTTATCTCTTTTACCATTCTTATCAGGTCAACCTTTCCTTTCTACAATGATCTACAAGTTTTTTGTCTTCTTTCTAATTACATTTTTTGAAGCACATGGTTAAAATATTATAAAGTAAAACCCATCTCAATCCCACTGTTTTCTTGAGAAAAAAACACCAGCAATATTTTGTAATACTTTTTTCATATATTTATTATATGTATTTATGCCTGTTTATTACCTTCTTTCCCACTTCCCTTCAGTAGCACTGATTATTCATTGCTCTTTGCAGTTAATAATGGGTATAATCTTATTTTAATTTCTGTTGCTCACATTTCTTAAACAATTGGGCATCTTTTCATACCTTTATGTGCTGTTTGAATTAGCTTCCATGTGAATTGCCTATTCTTATCCTTATCCGTTTTCTTAAGAATTCTGTTTTCAGTTTCAACAGGTCTACATATAATAAAAATATTAGTCATTTATTAGTATGTACATTTCAGATATTTCCCCCAAGCTCTCATTCATATCATAACAAGTTTTTTTAATTGTTTTTATTTTTTTAATTTATTTGTTTTTATTTCTTTATTTTGAGACGGGGTCTTGCTCTGTTGCCCAGGCTGAACTCGAATTCCTGGGCTAATTGCGATATGCTTGCCCCAGCCTCCCAAGTATTTATATTGTCCAATTATTTGTATTTCTGTACGTTGTAGTTTTTCTGGAATAGCTAAACTCCTCTTGAAATTCCAGGTTAAGCATCTGGTCTTCTAAATTTTTCTGTTTTTTTCTTTTTAATACTTAATTCAGTGTTTCATGGTTTACATTTAATTCATCTTGAATAATGTATTATTATTAGTGCAAGATTGATCAATTTTACATTTTCCAGAGATAAAACAAGTAGCACCAACATTGTTTATTTATTTTTGAATCTGTTTTTTCAGTGGTTACATGTGGAGAGTGGGATGGGATGGTAGGGGTACTTGCATTTTTCACTTTATATGTTTCTGTAGTGTTTGAACAGTTACAATTAATAGTTATCACTTTTAAAACTTAAGAAAGTGTGTGAGCGTGTGTGCGTATATATTCTTACCTGATTTGCCAGTGTAAATTTTCATTACATTTTCTCTCTCTCTGCTTCACACACGCACTCACCATACCTACCACACACAGACACACCACACACAAACAAAATTCCTACTTTTTCCACTTCATATATCATGGGACCAGAATAACCCAAGATAATTACAGCCTCATCTAAATAACACATTGCACATTTCTAATGATTTCTAATGATTGTTTCTGTTAAGAAAGACTGAAAGAAAGAGAGAGAGAGAAAGAGAATCAAAGAGAGTCAAAGAGGGAGGAGGGAGGAAGGCAGGAAGGAAGGAAAGAAGGAAAAAATAAAGAAAGAGAAAAAACAGTCCAGCCTGAACAGAAGCTTCTCTGCCCTGAGCATAGGCAAGCCCTTGCTGATCACCTTTCTTGTTTTCAATGTTGCTACCAGAGATTCAAGATTCTAGTGACACACCTAGACAATGAGGAATAGTTTTCCAAGCTTGTACATACCTATGGCAATACTGCTCATGGCTCTCTGCAGATATGAAAAAGAAGAAAAAAAGCTAATACAAAAAAAAAAAAAACCACCAAATTATCTAAGTCACTGTAGTAGGCAGAAGCCCAGGAGACCAGGGATTACACTTTCTCAACTCTGACACTTAAGAAGCCATACGTATATATCAGGAAAATTGCTCTAAAAACCACATAGTTCTAGAACTCTCATTGACTCTTCTTGCTTGGGTTTCATTAGTCCCATTACCTCCTTTTTTATTAAACCTACTTTCATTTATTTCCACTGCAAGTGCTTGCTAATTACTTTACAATTTGTATACACTTACACAGAGTATATATCTTACTGTTACTTAAAGATGATTATCCTTAACAAGTTTCCTTTAGGAAACATGTGAAAAAGTCCATAGAAAGAAATATTATAATATAATCTCCTGCATTAGCAATACCTAAAAGTACTTTGAACCCAATTTCTCTCCTAAATATAACTCATCTATGATTTGTTGTATATTTTTGAAATAGCTAGAAGAAAAGATCTGGAATGTTCCCAACACAGAGAAATAGGTGGATATCCTAAGTATACCGATGTAATCATTACACATTGTATGTATGTATCAAAATATCACACATACCCCATAAATAGGTACAATTATTATGTATCAATAAAAAATAAATAAAAATAATAAAAATATATGCTTCTTATACTGGATAAATTAGAATGTAAATTAAATAGTTCTGTAAGTTGTATAGTAAGTAGTAAATAACCAAGCAAGCAGGCTCCATTAGATTATAATAATAATGGATCCTGGCATAGTATTTATTTATGTCAGTAACAACCAGACATATAGAGGGTAGATGTAATTCTCATTTCATAGATGAGAAAGTGGAAACAGACCCTTAGGAAGTCATTGATGAAACAGGCTACCAGGACCAAAACCCCTTGAAGCTTCCTGCATTTCCTTTTCCTTTGCATGGTCAGTTTCTCTTGAATCCCTTCTGATTCAGTGAACCTGGTCTTCTCCAGCCCTACAGAGGCAAAGACTTAAGTATGACTCATGTTCTTTCAATTAGGCTTTTTTCCCAAGAATGAGAATCACAACCATTCAGTTAAATTTTGAAAACATATTCATTCTGTCAGAATACTTATCATCCACAAGCCAAATTTAATAAACTGCAGAAAAAGTTTATATACAATACTGTGTGATTTTTCAAAACAAGTAATAATACTTTGCCTCTTTGTGTGCTCAATTTCCATTCTAGAATGTGAAATATAACACCACTAACATAGGTCTACCATTTACCAGATCACTACTGGAAGTCAAACCCATCTGTTGTGGATTATTGACAGTTTTTAAGGAAAAATGTGCAATAGTTTTCAATTTTAAGACAAAGATATACCTTCTAAAGCTCTCGAATTTAGTGAAAGACTTACATATACTATGACATTTGATTTCTTTCCTTCTTTCCTTTATATCTGTCGATATATTGATGGCGTATTTTACAGTTGATAAAATCTCATATTTTAGGAAATTTAGTAACAGTTTTAGTATCATGAAAGCAATTCTTACTGGGAAATCTCTGGACAGATTATTAACTGTTTATTTAAAAAAGAAAGGAGGGAAGCAAGGAAGGGAGAAAGGGAAGGAGGGAGGGAGGAAGGAAAAAAATAGGGGAGAAAGAAGGAAACAAAAGAGAGAGAGCGAGAGCGAGAGAGATAGAGAGAGAGAGAGAGAGAGAAAGCGCTATTTTCCATGGGCAGATTTGGGAATCGAGGGTTGGCATTAAATTTTTATTAACTATCTTTTTATGAATATTAAATTATTTTGTAAAAACAAAACAAGTACAGTACCTCCAGCAAGTCTTGTTATGTTCCTAAAGAAATTAGGAATTTTTTATTGCTTCTGCTGAGAAGAGGTTTGCAGGATGACTTGATGCTTATTTAATCTTGGCAAAGGGCACCTAGGGAGATATAACAAAAATGGGCCCTGACATAATTTTGAAATCTCCCTCAGCAATAAACAAGCTGTCTCTTTGCCTCTCAACACTTCTGCTAACTTGTACTGTGGGAAATTTCTGGAAGCTGGAAGGACTTCAAGGACACCACAGCAGGCTTCCTGCCCTGAGTCAGAGGTCCCTGCTGTGGTACCCTAAAGAGGGGTTCGGGTTAAGCATCGCTGGGTCATGGGAGGGCAAGTCTGCTAACCCCAGCTCCCCCCTTGAAAATACACAGTCATTGAGCCCTCACATGTGAATGCTGCTTTATGGGGCATTTCAAGTGTCCTCAGCCCACGATCAGGGATCATTTAGTTCAGCAGTTGAGAATGTTGGCCCCTGAAGCCAAAAACATAGGCTACATTCCTCTGAGAATCTTTCAGCTTACACTTTGCTTCCCTCATAGTAACCAGCTGCAGGATAACATGAAACATGTCTCACAAGGGGCACAGATTGGGAAGGAACATCACAAATGTTTCAATTATCCAGCAAGTATGTATCAAATTAATGCCTCAGGAGAAGAGACTAGCACAGGCTGTCGTGGCTGAATCAAACCTACTTGATTTTGGATTGGAGACAGCCTAGAGTCCAATCCCCAAGACTGTCTCTCATTCATCTCATCGTATGAACACAGACGAAGCTCTCTGAGCTTCAGTTTCTTCATTTGTAAAATGGGGCTTACCATTCCAGCCTGAAAAGATGGTTTTAAGGATTACAGGAGGAAGTATAGAGGAAGTACTTGGAACAGTGGCTGGCATTAGTGAGCATTAACATGACGTTGGTGTCTACCATGAAAGGAATCACAAGGGCAGAACTCTGACTTTTCCTGTTTCTTAAGATTCGTTTCTAAGTCAGTAGCACTGTCTCTCTCAGTCTGATGGAAAAAGTCCACTGCCTCTATAGTATTCTTTTTAATAGTACCAGATAATCAGAATGGGTAGTCCATGGTACAGATAATACATGCTACTGAGTTTCAGAGGAGGAGATATTACCTTGAGTTGTATGTTCAAGAAAAGCTTCACAGAGTAAAAGGTGCATTCCTTGTCAATAAAAAGGGAGCAAGGAGCTGCTCCGTCCAGCCAGGATGTACGCATCTAACATAGAATAACAGTAATTTAACCCTGGAAAAAGGTTTAAAGGATCTCCTCATTTTTATGAATGAAGAAACTAATATCCAGACAGGGAGGGTGACTAGTCTAAGGTCAACAGCAGTTTTATAACAAAACAAGACTGTACCCCAGTTCTCTAGGATAATCTGCCCACTGGGCAGCACTGCCTTTCATTCCTTGACTTGGCAGTATATAATAGTTTGACCTGCATCTTTCCTTGGTCCTTGCATTGCTCCAATAAAGTAGCTCTGAGAAATGTGAGTACACAGGAAACCATTCTGGTGTCATGGGAAAGGGTCTAAACCTGTTGGTACTCACTGTGTAACACTGAGCAAGTCACTTCCTCTATCTGAATTGCTAATGATATCTTTTAAAAGCTAGCGTTTACCAAGAGCTTACATAAAGCCAAGAGCTAGCTAAGTGCTCTAGTGGCATTATCTCTTATGATCCACTGCTCCATGACTGCATTTTATAAAGGGGCATCCTCAGACCACAATACCAGTACAGAGTGCAGAACTCTAGCCCCATCCCTGGATTTACTGAATCAGAAGCTCTGATCACCCCAATATATAAATTCTAGCAAATTCCCCAATTGATTCTGATGCTCACGAAAGTTTAAAGCTTGCTGATTTACTAGGTACTTTTAAAGTCATCTAAAATTTTACAGATGACAAAATCTGAAGCCCAGAGAGAAGTAACATATTCAAAGTCACACAGCTAGTTAGTGGCTAACCTGGGACTTGAACTCAGGTTTGTTTGTTTTGCTGCTATTTGTTGGTTTGCTGTGTTTTGAGGGTTTTCGATTCTTGACCTACAATCTAGCTGAGATTTTATTAGTTAGCAAAGCATCAGATTATCATCTGGGCTTGGTATTCTTTCCTATCTTCCTGGATTCATACTTTTCTTCACTTCCCAACTCAACTTGCAGCCTATGTTTTGTAAAGTTTAGTACCTTTCACTGTCTGCTGTCATCTTCGGATCTCAGAGCCAAGGATAATTTGGTGTTCGAATGGAGCGGAGAGATGTTTGACAAGGCTGTGTCAAATTAACAGCAGTTCTAACAAGAGAGTTGAGGACCGAGGGTGGTTGGTGCATTTGACAAATGCTCACTGGAGTAATTCACCGTGTAATTGGCCAAATGTACAGAAGCCACCAGACTGCAGCTGGACAAGGGATCCCTGGCCGAGGTGGATTTCCTAGTTCCCTCCACAGCTTAGTCTTCCCCTAAGGGTTTAGTCAGCACCTTGGTTGTGATTAATTCGGCATGAGGAGCACAAAAATATTACCAATTAACTGGTCTGCTTTTCACCAATCAGAGGATGAAGGCGCCATTTAGCAGACTTGTACAGCTACCCAAGATTCTTGGAAAATCCTCCCCCTTTTTTTTTAAATCCTATACTTCATGATTTTTAGAACTTTAAGGGATCTAAGATATCACCTAACCCAGTGCTTTTCAGTGTTTCATGTGCATAAAAGTGGCCTAGGAATCTTGTTAAAATGCAGGTTCTTATTCAGTTGGTCTAGGATAAGGCTTGAGGTCTGCATTTCTAACAGACCTTCCAGGGAAGCCAAAGTGGCTGATCCATGGGCCACACTAGATAGGGAGGACCTAGCCCAGGGAATGCAAATGAGCTGTAGCTTGAGTACCCACTCAGGATGATTCACGGTTGCTGCCTGGAGAAGGTACTGAAGATTCTGTAGTTGCATCTGGAACCAGCTGGTCAATTAGCCGAGCTTATCACAGGCTTAAGAATAGGAAACCTACTTCAACAAATGTCTCCCTTTGGCATGCAGAAACCGAAGCCCAGAAATTTCAGTGACTTGCTCAGGGTCACATAAGCTAGTTAGTGGAAGATCCAGGACTAAATAAAGCCTAGATTTTTCTCTGTGTGTTGCATATTTGAATCACAGATTAGATGTAAAGCTGTTTTAAAATATCTTTCCTCTGTTCTATAATTGGCAGAACCAGGCACAGAATCCAATTTAGATTTAGGAAACCAGGGATACTCAGCCTAGCTCAGCCTCTGAAAAGCTCTGCAACTTTTGGAAAAGAATAGATATACACACACACACATATACCATATACACAAAACCTTGTCATGGTCCTAGGTTGAATTTTAGCTGAAATGATTGCAAATTACTATTTTGAATATTTATTAATGAGGTTCTTTTGATTTTCTACTCACCTTTAATGTGTTTGGCCTATGAAAAGGATGCATAGGCATGGGACAAGAGAGAGGGAAAGAGAGAAGAGCAAGCTAGCCAACATTTCATTGATGACATCTTGTTCAAGATTAAGATGGCTTTTGGTAGGAACAAGGCTCCATGTTTCTCCATTCATGTCCATAAGGAGAGATGGGGATTTGTTTTTGCCCAAAGCCTTTACCAAACTTTTCCTTTGATTTAACTGGCTCAGTTGACTTAATCTTTCCCATTCCTGAACCAATCCCTGGGAAGGGAAGAGGAGTACCAAAACTGGGTTAAAAGCAATCACATCTGGAGCAGGATGTCTGTCTCTCCTTTTGTTGCAGTGGGTGGGATAGATTCCACTGCAGCATCCACTGCCAGGGGCTAGAGAGAAAATGTAAAGAATTAGTCTTGCTTATATAAATCATATAGCCCAAGAAGATCTAGAGGAAGCTTCCTACCAGAGGGCTGTAGCCAAAAGAAGCCCATCTGGACTGATGCATTTATTTGTCTTATAAAGAAAGGTTGAGCACCTGCTGTGTGTCACCCTGTCACCAAGTCCACAGCTATTTGAATTGGGAACTGGTTTACCATCTCAAACCTCTTCTGATTGTGACATAGCACAAGTTCAATTCCTCCATCCCCATACTTATATAGTAATAAAAGTTAATATTCCTTGGGTTTTTATTAGATACGACACTGTTGTATGTGCTTTATGTGAGTTATCTCAATAATCCTCACAACAATCTAATAAGACAGATACTATTATACCTATTTTACAGTTGAGAAAACCGAAGCCCACAAAGGTTCAATACCTTACCTAAGATCACAGTTTTGTAACCTTACCTTTATCTCAGGGTGATTTTAGCCTGACTAGCCTGGCTTTAGCACCTGTGTTCTTAAGCAGAATACTACTGCTTCAGCTCAAAAGAATGTGACTTTTTATAGGGTCACCCTGAGGGTTCCTGCAGTCTAGAGGTAAAGACTTTACTAGCATAGGGCCCTCTCATTTCACAAAGTGGCTCTTCCTAAAATGTAGTCCGACCAAAGTTAGCGGAAAAGATCCAGAGGGAAAAGATAAGAGCACTCAAGTTCTCTAACTTGGCACTTAACTTGCTTTAGGTCAGCCTTCTGTTTTCCTGGCCAAATTAAATGCAAAACAATAGGATGTAGGAATAAGGTTATATACAGTGTCTCTGATTCCATGCAGCTACGGACGTGGGGGCTCCCTCTACCTTCCCTTTACTTTCCCCAGAACTGACCAGTCCTACCTTTACCTTCCCTCTGACCCTATCTTTAGAAGGCCCAGGGACTCTCTGTGCCCAGGCCGTGGTCTCTGGCTGCCTTGCCCACAGCTCCTGTACTCTGCCTGCCACTGTTCCTACAGCTGCGTGGTGGATGTTCATATTTCCTAAATGTCTTCCCCTCAAAGCAATAGGACATTTCATTCTTTTATGAGGACATATAAAAAGTCCTAGGAGGCATGGCAGCATCAGTCTTAAGGGTGAAGACTCTGAAATCAAACTGTCTGGGTACAAATCTCAGATCCCTTATTTATTCACGGTGCTACTTTCAACAAGTGGTTTAATTTTTCAGAGTCTCAGCTTGTTCATCTATGATATGAGAGCTAATCGGTGTACCTACTGCAGAGGATTGTGGTGAGGAATAGATGCAGTAATCCATAGAGAGTGCTTATAACTGTGCCTGGAATATTGTATGCATGCCCACTAAATATTGAATAATGGTATTAACTGCTATTTCTGCAGATATTTCTTGAATCCTTAGCAAACATGCACCTCGCCCCCACAGAGACCACATCCTAATGAGAAGACACAACTTAAACAAATACCTATAGAAATAATAAGTAATTGTAGATGGAAATAAGGGCAGTGAAAAAGGTGTCTGTATTGCTATGATAGCATGTAATGGGGACCTGATAAAATAAGGGCAAGATCCGGGAAGACTCCCTGATAGAAAGAACATTTGAACTGAGATCTGAAAGAAGGGAGATGTTGTAAGACTAAGGAAGGATGAATGTGGATGTTCCTACTCTCAATTTTATGACAGAGCAAATGTTAGAAATCTCTTGGTTCCATTCAAACAGCTGCATATTATTCAGTATCAACAATGTTCTATTAAGAAATTGTCTAGAGTTTATAGATTATTTTTTGTAGTTATTTGCCATTCATATTTGTTATAAAGACATTTGTTCTGTAATCACACTGCCTTTAGCATCAGTTATTTTTCTTTGCTGTACACAGTGGGCACATGCTTACCAGCACGCATTCTAAGTTATTTGGACAGTATCATGTTGTTAATTACTACTGAGTCAGTTTCTCTCAGCACTTTTTTAAAAACACAGCTACTGGATCAAGTGCTAGTTGAGTATTAAACATGTGTCTAAATGTTCACTCACAGGATTCAGTAATCCACGTGATTCCATGTACCCTCCCCAACCAAGCCATCCCTGTTCAAGAGATCTATTTTAAAAGGCACTGCTCTTGTGCCCCGGCCATTTGAGGACCAAAGGAAACTCAGCCTCTATAGAAGCGAAGTTCTTTGGCTTTGTTCCTGGCATGCCTATGGATGCTAACGCTGCTGCATCTTTCTGTTACTTTTTTTGTTCTGTGTTCACAGGAGTCCTGTCCATATGGTTTGGATTAGGTTAGCCTTCTGTTTTCTTGGCCAAATTAAATGAAAAACAATAGGATGTAAGAATAAGGTCATATATAGAGAGTGTCTCTGATTCCTGTTAGTGGAGCTGATTATAGTCTGGATGGGGCTTTTGGAGTCTATAGGCTGAGAATTCCCTTTTTCTTAGCCTATAATATCTTCCAGGGGGAATATGTTATTAGATTTTTAGATGGATTGAAACATTGATTCCTTGCTTAGGGGCACAAAAAAACATTGGTTTCTCTACTTCTAGCATTCAGCTTTATAACTTCCCTCTGACCCAGAACTGAGGCAATAGGTGGTTTTGTATGTCCCGATCCATCCATATTACCTTATGGGACAAGATTGGGGTCAGTTTTAAAACCAATGGACAGTAAAATACCACAAGTCTCTCAGTGACCCAGGCAGATTTGATGACAACATTTATGTCAATCATGACCTGCCAGTAAATCTTGAATTTCAACCTGACCTGCTTCCATGTTTAAACTCGCTGTCACAGGTTTTGGCAGATTATGAAGGGAAGGGGAGTGTGGCTGGCACTCCTTCCCCCCTTAGTGATGTGCACTGCCATCATCCTGGATGAGATGTATTAGTCTCAGGGAAAAAGGTAGCTCCTCTTCTCGCAATTAGCTGTTCTTCCCCACTCCTGCACATTAGAAATAATTGACTGGAATGTTTCCAGTCTTGCAGAAGGAAGCTAAAACAAATGTCTTCTGTGGTGTTACTTAAAAATGGGTTGGGAGATTGTGAATTACTAGTTAGATGGTGTGTATAAAAATATTTAGCAAGTCATTGCCCATAATATTTTGAGTTGGCTGAACCAGCTAATGAAAAGATTAGATCAATTGTCTCTTTCCAGCTTGGTACTTAAGTCAATAAGCCAGCTGAAAATTAAACTAGAACAAGCCTTCACCTCTCAGGATGTAAGCTCCCAGGTGTTCAAATTTCTTGGCGTTACCAGGATTAGGTAGGCAGATTCTCACACCTACCTCCCTGAAACTTGTCAAAAATAGGATTTTGTATTTAGGTAAGCTCATTGTCAAACCTGGCTCCATTCCATACTCCCTGAGGATCTGTAATAATTTGAAGCCAGTGCCTCTTTTGAGTGTAAGAAATGTCTATTAAAATTGATATATCATAAATATAGTATTCTTCACTTTTTCCTCCTTCAGAGGTTGTTATTCTGATCCCAATCTCTTTTTTCCCCATAAAATGAAGATGGATCCCTACTTTCAACTGTAATTGAAACTAGTAGCTTGTACTTTATTAAATTAAAAAGAGGCACCCAGAAAGAATTCTACTAACCTTTTAAAAGAAATTATTCAATTCATCATGCATGCTAATTGTGCTTTAATAATATTAAATGTAGTAATTTGAATGTACTCTCCTCTCCCCCAAATATAACATTCATCTTTCTATCTCAATCCAAATATTATTCTTTAAATAAACAAATCAGTGATCTATAGTTCATATATCATTCTTAATGAATTCCACATGAATTAACACATATATGGAAAGGAATCATTTTCCAAGAGAAATTAATTTGATACTGTGAGAATAAAAGGGATGGAAGACAGCAAGCCACAAAAAAATTTGGAAGGCCATTTAACAATTTAAAATTCTGCAGAGGGATACTGCAGAATTTGCTGGACAATGCCCTACAGGGTGGAGAAATGCTAGCACTGGATCAAAATCATAATCATTTGCAAATTTTTGTTTGCTATTTCTCCATTCTCTTTAGTACAGAGATTCAGAGAGTCAAAGATGTTGGCCTTCCCTTGCTTTCATAGAATCTCCATTTCATACTCTGATTGGGTGAACTTTCTTTCACCTCTTAGAATACTAAGTTCATGCTAGGTAATTTCAGAGTGTTTTTCCTGTGGAAAGAGTGCTTTGGATATTCCCAGGTGGTTGACAGTTCATTGCCTTAGCATTTCAAGTCACTCAGGTCACAGTGTCATTTTATGGAAGATAAAACAAGATCTCCTACCCAGTCACTAGGCACAGTAATTGGAAATAGCACAGCTAGGATTTCTTCGGGTTTTACAATTTCTCCCTCTTCTCTTGATGATATGAGTGGTGCACTGGGATTTAAGATAGCCCCATTCTCCCTTCTCAAGGTAAGCATATGATTTTGTTAGGTTGCAGAGGAATTTGATATTTTTTTTTCTATATGTGACTATAGATTATAACAAGGACATCCCTCCGGACTATATACCAGAGCATGCCCAAATACATAGGCAAGGTGGCATCAGATCATGGACTCTCTTTCTTTTTGTGTTGGCTCCTTTCCAAGTAAGCATTTCCTGTAGACTATAGACTGTAACAGGGGCATCCCCCCAGAGCATGTACCTATTGTGAACAAAGGTGCAGGAAAAGAAGCAGCAAACCTGAAACCAAACCTAGAATTAACTGATTAATATATAAAAACAAGGCCCACTCTTATGGGTTTAATACAGTACCTTTTAAGCAAAAATGGTACTCTGTTATCCAAACATGGTTCTTTCCTTTTTGTGAAAAATGTTCAGTTGAGGACAGGAAGAAGAAAAAGAAAACTTCTCAATCCAAAATATTTAGGACAAATTTGCTGTTGTTAGAATCATCATCACATAGGTCAGTCTGGAAAATAACTCGAGTCAGCAGAAAAGTCCATCCCTCTACCCAATAGAACATCTGATTCAATCAGTGTGCAAACTGCCCTCATTCACAGGAGGCTCTGGAATGCTGATGCAAATAAATCAGTCCATTTCCCAACATTTCAGCACTTGCTGCTTGATTGATAGGCACAATAACTCCAGGTAAAGCATAATTTCAGACGAGATCGGGCGCGTTCAGGCTGGTATGGCCGTAGACTAAAGCATAATTTCAAAAGCAGATCGTTGAATGGGAAACAGGAGACTTTCTTTGTTGGCGTTGGTCTGCTTAACAGAGCCAGTCCAAAAAAACCTCATTGGCAGGAAAGGACACGCAAGTTAAACCTTGACACTAGAAAGCAAATATAATATATCCTGTACTGAAACTAAAGCAAGTCCTGCAGCATATCTTCTTGCAAAGGCAATTTATCTACACAGCATGGCAGTTTATTCACTAGTCTATCTTTTCCCTCAACTTCCCTTCATTTACTCTTGCTTCCCTTTCTCTCATATTTCAACTACTATCAACAAATTCCCTATTCCCAACTACTATCCCTAATTCCCAATCTCCATATTTTTTTAAAGTGGGAATATTGGTAATACCTCCTTCAAGGCTCTTTAAATAGGTGAAAATGCCAAGACAGAAACATTTGATAAATGTTTTGGTGTGTTTTCCACGGCAACAGAGATTGCCACGTGGCCCTTCTGATTAGTTCAAGGGAAATTATCTCTTGTTAATATCCTAATCAAAAAAGAAAAGGAGAGTTTAGTGGTTTCTCTTGTGTCTCCACTGCTCAAGTGATGAGAAAGACAATTAGGAAATCCACTTGGACAGATCTGGAAAGGCTAGAGTGGAAACTCAGTTTTAAAGATTAACTAAATTTATATGACAATTGCTGTGCCTTCATTTTGCTAAAATGTCATCACTTAAGTGTAGCCTGACACTGAGAAGGCATTCCAAGACAGAACTTGTAATTGGGAAAGTATCAAGATACGCTATTTGGATAGTTTGGTGACTAGGAGCAGAAATCTTGGAGCAAACAGATTTAAGTATCAGCTCCACTACTTACTAATTGTCTAACTGTGGGCAAATCACAACTATCCCTAATTCCCAATCTCCATATTTTTTTAAAGTGGGAATATTAGTAATACCTCCTTCATAGGGTTGTCAAGATTAAGATTAAATAGGTTAGTGTGTAAAGCCTTTAATATAATTCCTGGCTCCAGTAAATACTCAATACATGGAAACTACATATGCTCTCTCTCTATGAAAGCTGCTTTTCAGCTTGGTGTTGTGAACTGTGTTCAGAACCTTCAGCTTTTTCTTTATTTCTCTGGTCTCTGCTGCTCTTTTATTTGAAGTCATGCCTGTCTGATGCTGTCCAGACCAGTAGCCCAGCCTCACCTGGGAACTTGTTACAAATGCAGATTATTGAGATTCATCCCAGACTTAATGACTCATGAACTCTGGATGTTGGTACCAGAGATCTATTTTAACAAGGCCTCCAGGGGATGCTGATGCACACTCAAGTTTGGGAACCACTGAAATAAGACTGTCACCCACCCAACCACTACCTCAGTCAGTCTTCCCTGATTGATATTAAGACAAGTTGGAAGCAGCAAGGAATATTATTGCATTGAGATAATCATCAACAACCCAGAATTGTTATACTGTTCTATTAACTATTAGCAGTAAGATTTTAAGTAACTTTATTTTTCTGAGCTTCAGTTTCTGCCCTATCAAATGGGAATGCATTCTGTTCTGCTATGGTGTAATAGGTGTGTTCCCCGCCCCAAAAAAAACCCTCATAGTAAAAGACCCTATCAATCTCCTGTACCTTTGTTCTTGACATTGTAACTTTCTTCCCAATACAGTTCATGCCCTTTAAAAGTAAAAGAAGAAGAATAAACAAGACAAAGAAAAGAAAGGGAAGTGCAGCCAGTTTAACAGTCAGCCATTCAAGTCTAGCAGCTTCCTAAAAGATTGAAACCCAACACTGTTCTGCATCCTGAAGATATTACTCTAATAGATTTCCTTAGTCCTAATTTGGGTTATGAAAAATTTTATTAAAATGAAATGCTTTTAATCCCTGTGCTTCCCTGCTTACACTGTATTACAGAGTTGTTGAGACCTTTTAATGAGTTGAATTATATCTCAGGTAGGATCCTTTGGGTCTCAAAAAGCAGGAAACCCAACTCATTCTGGTTTAAGAAAGAAAGAAGGAGAGAAAGATTCTCATCATTAGCCCTTTATCAGATGTATAGGATGTGAATATTTTCTCTCATTATGTAGCTTGTCTATTCACTCTGTTAATTGTTTCCTTGGCTGTGCAATAGCTCTTTAATCAACTCCAAATTATTTATTTTTGGTGTTGCTGTGATTGCCATTGGGGTCTTCATAAATTCTTTACCTAGGCTGATATCTAGAAGAGTTTTTCCAACATTTTTCTTCTAGAATTCTCATGGTTTCATGTCTTAGGTTTAAGTCTGTTATCAATATTGAATTAATTTTTGTGAGTGGTGAGAGATACGGATCCTGTTTTAATCTGTTGCATGTGGCTATCCAATTTTCCCAGCACCATTTATTGAATAGGGATTCTTTTCCACAGTGTATATTATGGTCTGCTTTGTCAAAGCTCAGATGGCAATATGTGGATGGTTTTATATCTGGGTTCTCTGTTCTGTTCCATTGTCTATGTCTCTATTTTTGTGCCAGTACCCCACTGTTTTGGTTACTATTGCCTTGAAGTATAGCTTAAAATCTGGTAAGGTGTTGCCCCAGATTTGTTCCTTTTGCTTAAGATTGTTTAGGCTAGTCATGATCTTTTCTGGTTCTAGAAAAATAGTAGAATTATTTTTTCTAGATCTGTAAAAAATGACGTTGGTATTTTGATGGAGATTGTATTGAATCTGTAAATCACTTTGCATAGTGTGGAAATTTTAGCAATGTTGATTCTGCCAATTTATGAGCATAATATGTTTTTCCATTTGTTTACATCATCTGCAATTTCCTTTTTCAGTGATTGGTAGTTCTCTTTGTAGATATTTTTTACCTCTTTGGTTAAATATATCCCTAGGTATTTTATTTTCTTTATAGCTGTTGTAAAAGAGAGGAGAGAGAGAAAGATGGAGAATAGGAAGGACGAAAAGGAAGTAGAAGAGGAGGAAGGGGAGTAGGAGGGAAGAAGGGAAAGAGAAGGGGGTGGGAGGAAAGGAATAAAGAAAGGAAGAAGGAATATATTGTTTTGCTTAGCATCAGCAAGTCTGGCATATCTATATACAGAGACAGGTGGCATCAATTCATGAACTCTCTTTCTTTGTGGCTCCTTTCCAAGTTAGAATCTCCTCATATAGTTGAAACATCTCAGCAGATTCTGTAGATTCGGGGTCACTGCTAGGTACAAACCCAGTGGAAAAGTTTGAGAGTCTTCACTCTGGTCTGCCTATCTGAATGCTCACGGCATGCTGTCTCAGAAAAGGCCATGTGCCCGTCACTAGCCAATCATGGGGTCAGAAATGTTCTGATGGGCTTACACCCACACCAGAGGCACAGAAACTGAGTGTGAGGAAGTATAGTTTCCCAGACAGAAATTGGAGTGACTGGTGCCTGATGAACAGCCAAAGCACAGATGCCTACTCTTCTTACTTGGAAGTGCTGCAGTTAACAAGACTTTTCAACAGTTCTCACTTGTAGTGACAGATCTAACTCCAGATGTTCTTATCCACTTCTCATTAAGAAAAATTTTGCAAGCCTCCAGATGACTGCCCTATCCATGCACTGAGAGGGCCTTCTTTTGTGACTGCTGCAGGGCTTGTCTGAGTAGCCACTGTGCCTCAGCATGGCAATGTGAAAAGAAACCTGATTCTGATTCCTTCTCTGCCACTATTCACTATGTGAACTTGTGTTAGTGTTTTCTTAAACTCTTCGTGCTTTATTTTCCAAACATGAGATCAATGAGTGCTGCCGTGATAACTGAAAGAGGTCACTATGGAAAATGCTTGGTTCTGGCTTCTAGTTGCTGCTCACGAAGTTTCCTTCTCTGGTTAATAATGAGACATCTGTTATGGAAATGGCACTGTGAGAAGTGCAGTTTCCAGGTCTCAGGGGCCTGAGTATGCTGCTTTAGAAAGAGACCTGTATAAACAGAGGCAGAAGCCTTAGAGCAGGGAAGGAATTCAAGACATGGCCCATGAAGTTCCAGTCTTTAGACTGGTGGAGCAAAACTAAACCCATCTTATCAATGACTCATGAAGAGGTGCAGTGAGTTTCTAGGGTAGCAAAATTAATTTCATCAATCAGGATTTATTTGTTAAGCACCCACTATGCACCAGGTACCATGCCAGATGCTTAGGGATACAACAATAGATGAGACAGACCTTGTGTCCATCCTCATCAAGAAGTGTAGTCTGGTGGGGAAGACAGATATGAAGCAAATGATTATAATTGCTGTGGCCAGCATTATACTGGAATATCATAGTATCATAAACAAAGATAAGCCAGGTGCTCCCTGACCCGCCACATCAGCACTGGATATGGCTCTCTGTTTGGTCATGGCCTTTAGGCTCTATTTTCCTCTGTGGTGAGGAGAATGTTGGTGGGCTCTCTGTGAACCTGGGATACACAGTAAGGTCTGTGAAACCAGTGTTCCTTCTCCACCTATGAAATGAAAGGCAGCTTCTATTTATCTCACTTGAGCACTCGGAAATAACTCAGTCTAAATTTGCTATATTTAATATATTTACTTAAGTACCATAACAAAAACGTATAGTGTTTATTATGTACTAAGCATTGTTCTCAACACTTTACAGAAGCAACTAATCCAAGCAAAATTAAAATATCCGATGCATTTAAAAGTTCTGGTTTGTTAACAAGGCCACAAAATTTTTAAAAAATGGCAAAGCCTGTCATGGTAGCACATAACTGTAGTCCCAGCTTCTTGGGAGGCTGAGGCAGGAGGATCAATTGAGCCCAGGAGTTTGAGGCTACACTGAGCTATGATTGCACCTATGAGTAGCCACTGCCCTCCAGCCTGGGCAACACAGTGGGACCCCCATCTCTAAAAAATAAAAAATTTAAAGAATATATAAATAAATGACACTAGAAGATCAAATTTATTCATTTATTGAATATTGCATTTTTATAACAAGATCAGCTACGATTTTTTGAGTGCTTACTATGTATAAAACTGGGCTAAGTGCTTTGCATGTGCTGTGTTATTTAATCTTCTCAAACAATCCTAGGAGGCTGGTATTGGCATTTTCCCCACTTTACATATAAGAAAACTTGAGTTCAGAGATGTTGAATGATTTGCCCAAGGTCCCAAATCTGGTGAGTGGCTCAGCCCGGAATAAAACCTGATTGTCTGAGTCCAGAATCAGAATATGGAAACACTGTACAATGTGTTCCCTGCTACAGAGAACAGACACAGTTCCAGGTGTTGATGAAACCAACATTCCAGATACCCAGAGAAAACTCAAGTCTTGGTGATCTCAAGAATGGGCCAAATGAACACTGTGGTGTGGCATTAGGGAGGGATTAAGCTAATTTTTGAGGAAGGGAGTGAAAAAGATTGGCATATATGGAAGGCTTCACAGAAAATATGAAAAAGTGGTGGAGCAAACTGGTCCTTCAAAGAAGAACAAGATGGGGTAATTGGAGCAGTATCTTACAGCTTCACCCTGATGTGAAGCCTAATGAACTCTAACCTCCATGTATCTGTTAATCAAGTGACATTAAATTACAAATAAAGATGGTTATACTTTATCCCTCACCCCTTCACAGCTCCATGGTTATAGATAGGAATTTTCTGGAAAACAATGCTATTTTTCCTGTTCAGGTTAATTTATTCCTAGACTATTAATCCTTAATTAAGTCTATTCAAGCAGTCACATTTTAAGGTTGAAGGATTCTAATGACATGAGAGATTATTGAGGAGTGCAGCACTTCATAAGTTGATACAGGTGTCCCGTATACCTCACCCACCACCACTACCCTCCCACTTTTTTATGTGTTCATATCAAGACTATACTAGAGCCAGGGTCTCTAGTAGGGTGGAGGGGATTGGTTTTACCTACAGAAAGCTCATCACCCATATCTATACGCTGCAAGGGCAACATACTTATTTTTCTTTTAGGCATAATTGTTTATTGTTTTTTGCCATGTTACTGGAGTACATAAATATCCTACTTCATTTATAGCATGTCATAACAACTTTGCATTGTGCTTTAGTCTCCCCAGTTGTTCTTTCATGTTTTGTGTTGGGTAATCTTCCCAAATCCTATTCTTTGACCCCAATACAGTTGAAGAAACCTAGATTCAGAGGAATTAAGCAGTTTTTTCATGTCAAAAATAACAAGTGGAAGAGTCGTAACTGCAATATTTTGTCTCCTACCCCAGTATTTTTTTCTGGGGACTGTGACTGCCATGAGGACCCAGCAGCAATCCTGTCTTCCTCATGACTCTCTGTAATGATAGGCACAGTGCCAGACACACAGTGGAGGTTCAATCAATGTTTTAAAAATATATGAATGAAAAATAACTAAATGATAAGGCTTCAGGAATTATCTAATCCAACTCTTGAATTTTCAATAACAAAATAGAAACTCACTAAGATTAAATGAATTATCTAAGGATAATTTGTTTTAAACTTATAGAACAAGTTTCCCTTCATAATAGTCCATTGCTGCCAATAGTTTTTATTATGGTTGCTACTGTTGTTTTACATTTTTAAGTCAGCCAAGCCTGGTGTCAGCTCGTAACTGTTCTTACAATTTCTCATCAGAAAAAGAAATATTCTGGTAGTTAGAGAAGGGAAGACTCTTGAACATCATCATGCATAGTGGCCCAAAAATGTCCCTAAAAATCTATTTCCTAGGTGGTTAAAGGAAAAGTTAACTCAGAGAAGAATAGAAAATAAGCATGCTAGTGAAATAGTGGGAGCAATAGGTTTCCCATTTCCATTGGCTTCACTTTCCTTGAGTGTTAGAAAAGCCCCACTCGCCCCCAACGGACTCAATTTTCGAATTCCAGCTCTACCACATAGTAGCTGTGTGACTTTGGGAAATTTGATGAATGCTTCCAACTATAACCTCATGCCTTTTTGCAGGATGGTTGTGAGCATTCAGTGAAACAGTTGCAGCAGAGCACTGGCACATAGCGGGAGCCTTTGAACATTCCTTTCTTTCCCTGGGATGAGGAAAGCCATCAGTAAAGGCATTGCCTGACCCTATCTTAACAGATTGCTTTCCCCATTTATTTAGTTTTGTTTCCAAATCTTAAACTTTTTAAATTAATTTTATTGATATATTTGGTTAGTATTTCCACTAAGCAAAATTGTACAAAACCAAACATACAGAATGTCTGATCAGTGGGCAGAGATTAATTGGCCAATTATTATGTCCTGGTGTATTTTATAGCTTCTATTTCTCAAAAGGTTATGGATTTGAATTTGTAATACAGGGCCATTAAACCACATTTGAAAGCTAATTGTTAATATATAATCTTAGCAACATTCTTTTTGCCTTTTGCATAATTCATGAAGCTCAGACCATTGTATCTTCCAATTAAGTGTTCGGTTATATATCTTAATTTCATATATTATCAGTGCCTATCATTGACCATTGGTTTCTCATAATTTCAGAAATGTTACAGGCAATTAGTATATCCTGATTCTCTACCAAAATAAATGTACTTTGTTATTAAGAATAACTTGTTGTGGCTAGGTTTTGCTCTCTGTAACAATTGAGGCCTCTTAAAAATAAGGCACACAAGTCTTCCCTCCTTAACACAGGAAAAGACATTATATAATAATGTAATATTTGGGAATCATGATGTCAGTGTTCATCTTTTAATTTTAGATTTGCAAGAAGAAATCATCCAAGAGAGATGATTTGACTATCTGTACAGCCACCTAATTGTAGTCTTGAGACCCAGACTTCAAGTGAGCACAGTCAACTCCAGACATTCTCTTTTCTGCTCTAACCCTGTGCCTTCCCTTCCCTCTTCTCAGTCCATCCTCCGCTCACACCTCCACCACCCACAGTCTATCCAGCTGTTAGACTCGTCTTCCTTCATATTATGAATTCTTTTGTATTTTTTTTAATGTGATTTTTTTTATTTCATCATATAATGGGGGTACAAATATTGTTAGGGTTACAT
>VBSM01003214.1:9983434-10002494 GCA_008086735.1 Cheirogaleus medius | reverse complement strand
CAGATATCGATGCTTCTGTTCTTGTGCCAATACCAGGCTTATTTAACTATTATTACTTTATAGTACAGCTTGAAGTCAGGAAGACTGCAATAGTAGCAGGGGACTCATTTTTATTTTGGAAAGTCACGTGTACCCTGCATTTATATTCTTCAAAACTATTCCTTTACTCTGTTTATATTGACATTGCAAATTTAAGGTGACATATCATAACTGTGGGTATTAGGAATCATCAATTAAATGAAATTGTACAAAAAAGTGCCTGGCATATATAGCAAGTACTTGATAGTTACTCATTATTTTTAGTTCTAGTTTTATTATTAATTCATCTATAATTAGGCTACTATGATAAACACAATTCAGTAAGTAATTCCCTAACACTATTCCATACTTAGTACAGTTTAATTTTTTTATGTGTTCATATCAAGACTATACGTTTTTTAAAAGGGTGTCATGCTTTCAATTTCCTGCATGCCTTAAGTAGAAATAATGAAAACGATACTAGCAACAGTCTATTACATAATTACATCATTACAGCAATCCTCTAGGGTTGGAGTCTTGTATCATTTAATAGAAGGGAAAACTGAACCTCGAATAGCTTACAGTGTCAGAGCCACATTTCAGACTCAGATGATGTAATCACAAAGCCAGTTCTCTTTACCACTGAGATAAATACTACCTGCAGTGCCTATCGTAGTGTCTTGCATAGCACAAATAAAGCCTCATTGTTTTGACTGTTTTGATCCTTCTCCTTTGCAGATGGACCCCCATGAGAACATCTTACTGAGCACTCTCGAGATAAAAAATGAAATGGCCACATCTGAGGCAGTGATGGGACTTGGAGACCCCAGGAGCACAATGCTGGCTTATGATGCCTCCAGCATTCAGTACCGGAAAGCCGGATTGCCCAGGCACAGTTTTGGCAGAAATGCTCTGGAACGACATGTGGCACAAAAGAAAAGTCGCCTGAGGAGACGCGCTTCCCAACTGAAAATCACCATCCCCGACTTGACTGATGTGAATGCCATAGATCGGTGGTCCCGCATATTCTTCCCAGTGGTTTTTTCCTTCTTCAACATCGTCTATTGGCTTTATTATGTGAACTAAAACATAGCCTCCCCTGGGAAGCAAAGACTAGATTCCTCCTCAAACCAGTTGTACAGCCTGATGTAGGACTTGGAAAACACATCAATTCAGGACAAAAGTGATGCTAAAATACCTTAGTTGCTGGCCTATCCTGTGGTCCATTTCATACCATTTGGGTTGCTTCTGCTAAGTAATGAATACACTAAGGTCCTTGTGGTTTTCCAGAGAAAGTACAAGTGATTTGTTCACATGCTGGCAAGACTCAGTCTGAGTGTTCTACTTTACCTGTTTAGCTTGCAGCCTATTCAGAGAGGAATTACTTAGAAGGTATTCTTAGGAAGCTCAATAGCATTGTCAGTCATTTCCCTGAGAAGTGGTCATATCCAGATATCCATCTTCATTTCTATGATTGGCATGCTCTTGAGATGGCACTGTGCTTATGAATATCATCTGCAGCGCCATGCAAACATGTTACTTGAAGATGGTCTATGCTTGTCTTATGAAGGTGATAGTAGTGTCATGGGAAGATGATTCCCACTGGATTCTAGAAGATTCTCATTTAGTTGGAACAGGATAAGGAGAGTCAAGACAGAGACTCAGGAAACCAATTTGTCCAGTCTCTTTGCTTACGTACAGGGAATCACCAATGATGTCTTTCATTTTAGCATTTAGAGACTAGAAGACTTCTGAACATTATCATGCATGGTGGCCAAAGAAATTTTCGCTAAAATGCTATTTCCTAAGTGGTTAAAATAAGAGTTAACAACACAGAGCAGAGTAGAAAATCCAGAAATGCCTGCTGGAACAAAATTAAAACAAGCAGGCAAGCAAGCATAACCCTTATCATCCCACACAGCATCTGGTCTCTACATACTATGTCCAGTGGCAAAGGGTAGAGCAAGAGGAATTTTTTTCAACCTCACAAGCTTTTGACAGCATACCAAGAGGTTTTTATCACTTATCTAATCAAAAGACAACCATGAAATAGAAAAGTTAGGGAAATTAGAAGCATCTTAGATGTACAGATTACGTTGGTAGTCATTCGAATATACGAATACAGAACACAGACAAAGTTAACAAGCAGGTTGTTTATCTCAGACATCAGCTGTTTCTGCAGCACTTACATATAAGTTTACTTCTGAATTTAACAGCGTATTTCAAAAGAAAGATGGGTTCATCACTTTAAGGAATTAATGGTCCACTCTAGCTTTTCTTGCTTCCAAAATTCTGAGTATATTCTTAGGAGACAGACAAAGTAAGGTTTTGGAGAGACTGAGTGAACAGTATTTTCTTATGTGCAATGAAATTCACTGTTGTATTTTTCAAGGCAAAAAATACTTCAGAAAGTATGGGCACAAGAAGAGGTAATTTGTGGGTTTATTGGGTTTGATTCTTTAAGGGTGCTTCGTTGTGTATGTTGCAATCTGCCTAATCAAGGAAAATATGAAAACCAGTGGAAAATAAGATAACGACAAAGCCACATTAACATGAGGAATGTTACAAGCCTGAGTTGATATTGCAGAAAAATATATAACTGATAATCAGGCAGGCACAATGTGTTATTTTAATTCTATTTTTAAATTATGTCATTGTGCTTCTTTCTATACTAATTGGACATACGCTTTCATCTGCTGGACAAGAAAGAGAATAAGCTAATGTATTTTATTTTGATCAATGTGAGGTCCGTATTTTGCTTTTCTTATAGAAAATAATGAATTGCTAAATTTTCTTCAAAGTTTAATTTGATTGAACTTTTTCTTGGATAATAATTTTGCTATGGTCTATTTTGAAAACAAAACAAAAAACCCTCTTCATTTTAGAATAACATCCCTAATTGTGCATAGCAGCCAGTATCTGCTATGCACAGATATGCACTATCTGCTGTGCTATACACATAAAATGTGTATTTGTGATTCAGCAGCTTGGAATGTGATGGACCACTGTTGCCCTGCGTTCCAGCTGTCAGAGAACAACAGCAACAACAAAAGTTCATCATTCAGCTTTCTGAATTTGGCCCAATATGGGATGGTATTTTTTTTTCCCACCAGTCTAGGGAACTCTGGCCCTTATATTTTGTTTACATACTTGAACACCTTTGAGTATAATCTTTGAGCAGAATCTGACACAGGTTCTTTCCATAGGCTCAGAGTAGAGACTCCTCATGTTTCTCCAGGGACACACGTTCTCCTAGGCAATCATTTTGGGGCATCACACTAATAAAGTGCCTGCTCCTTGTCACCAGGGGATAAAGTTTGAGTAGAAAATATCATGAAGGAGGATATCAATAACTCAGGGGCACAACTTTAAAATGCCATTCTGGAAAGGCTTTTCTAGAGACAACTCAGAGCCCAAGTCTTGAAGTGGGCTTTTATGTGCAATTACTCTAAAAGCCATAAAAAAATCCTTGATATTGTCATTTATAGTTAACAGCATAATTTTGGATGTCTGGGGAAGTCAACAGAGCAATCTAGATCAAAGCGGAGAGAAGGATCTTCACAGCGTGAGCCTCAGAAGTATATGACCAGGAATTCATGTCTGCTCTCAGTGATACAAGAAACTAGGCAAAGGAGAACAGAGGGGACCTTGGAACCCATGCCCTAGAGTGAAAACCACACATTGGCACTCAGTAACCACATAGGTAGAAACAATTGACTCATCCTGTCAAGAAATAACAATAGATGTAGAATTTGTTCTTAAACTATGTGTTTCCTCCAATTGAATTGGAATGTGGTCATCAGATGGAGGGAAGGGTGCTAGACTAATAAGTCTTGGGAGATTCATTAGCTTGATATCCAGTGGTTAAACTAAAGGACCACAATGGTGTGTTTCAGCAGTTCTGATGTGGTATTACTATCAGTTTATACATATGTATAGTTTTCTTTTGATTACAAAACAGTCAGATAGCCAGCAATTAAGGTGTTTTTTCATCTTTGTGAAATTCGTAGACAAATTCTGACTCTAAAATGCACAGTCTACATGAATTCTTTGATCTCAATCTGTATATATATATATTGTACATGACTGCTAGTAGGTATGAAATGCACTTCAGAATTGAAAACTCATGCAACATAAGGAATGTTACAATTCTTTCTACTTCAAATTTAATAACAGGGGAAAAGACTCAAGCAGTGCCATCTAGACCTTTTCTCTTCTCATTTCTTCAAAAGCAGTGCTAAGTAAAATAATAAATAATAATAATAATAAAAGTGGTTTATGAACCAAAAGACTTTACATTCTAGCATTAGGAACACACAAAAAATTTGTCAGCTTACAAAAGCACAACACATAGAGAAAGTGTGGTGGAATGCATAATGGGGAAATGAATCACATTTATTTTAAGCAAGACCTGCGTTAAATTGGCATCAAAGACAACTTCCATTTTCTGTAGGTAACTGTGTTCCAGTTTTATGATGAACTTCACACGCAGCAACAAAAACAGCAAAACAACAACAAAAAACATGTCTTACAACATATCTCCATGTATATATGTGTATATATAGATTCATGTAAACATACATACATATATATGCATTCATATGTTGGAAAACAAAAGGAATAAGCTAATATGTTTTATTTCCTTCATTAAACCAGTGTATGAGTATTATTAATTTGGCAACCAACAATCAACATTGAAATAAGTAATACAGGGTACTGAGCATTTCTGTATCAGCAGATCAATGCCTACAGTTCTTAATGAACCATTTGCACAGTTTGACACCACAATAGTACTGTACCTCAGAACATCACAGATTAAGTAGTTGTCACATTGCTTGTCTAATTGCTCTCCTTTTCAAGGAAACAAATAACATTGTCCATTGGTGATATAAAAACAAAATGTCTTAAGAAAATGGAAAATGATAAAAATTCCTTCTAGGAGGAGGAAAAAAAAAAAAAGAAACTAAACCCCACCATGTTGGTTAGGGCAAAATACAGCTGTAGCAATCATACCATTTTGCTAAGTGTACAGAGTATATGTAATGTGAGCAACCATAACTTTCACCGAGCGTGTGTAAATATTAAAACAGATTTCTTAAATATTTTTAACTTCTAATTTGTATTTTATGGTAAGGCAATGTGCAAATTCTGTTTATGGCTTTAGTTGTTGTGTTATAATATGTAAATAATTAAACATGGTGTAAATGAATAGTCAGTAGATACAAATAATTGTTTAGGGTTTTTTTTCCTTAATTTTTATTTATTTTTTATTAATATGGTTACTGCAGTGCCCCAGCAGAGTAATTTAAACACCCTTTTGCATAAATGGTTTGGGAATCCCAGACAGAAGGGTTTCAATTTGCTATCACACACATATAGTCACACACACACACACACACACAATCATCTTTCCCTCACCTGCTCACTCACTCTCACTGTCTCCCCCTCTATGGGAAACACTGTAGTGTTTGTGTAGTCAATGCAACAACCAAGAGATAGCCTTAGAAACGGCAATTGGGAAAAGCAAAAATGAAATGAAGTTTTTTTATATGCCAGAGTTCAAGAAACCAAAGTTTGCAACTTAAATCTCAATTTTCAAAGAGTGAGAGTTTGTATAGATGGCACTACAGGAAATAAAAATGTTTATTCATACCAATTCCAGAAATATATCACACACAATACATACTACAAGCTTTTTTTAATAATAGCATTTTGTCTTTAGATAATATTGTTCCTTTTAACCAAAGATTCCAGAATTATTAAAAAAAAAAAAACAAAAAAGGAAAGAAAAAAGGAAAAAAAGAGGGAAAGTGGACGGAGGGGAAGGACATTGCTTCACACCAAAGGTTTAAAAAACATTTTCCAAATGCACTAGGAGATGGGGAAAAATAGTAGAGAGTGAACAGAATGCAAATTAAGATACTGCCCTAAAGAAATCATTTTTAAAAAGCAGCACTTTTATGAGAGCTATTAGGATTTTTATTTTTTTTAGAAATTGAAGTCGAACATTTCTGTAGATACACTCAAACTTCTGATATCAAATTTTAATTTGCTTTGAGAAGTGGTTTTTTTGTGATAAAGATAAATATAATCCAAAATGATGAAAAACAAAACTTTATGTTCTTTGAGTTCCAAAGCCAGATGTCACTCCTCTGTCACGTGTCCTCTAATCAGATGCCCATGTGTGTGTCCTTGCACTATTTAAAGCAAGTTCATTAGCTTGTATCTTTTTTTTTTTTTGGTTCAATTATTTGCCTTCAACCATGATCATTTTAAACATAATTAATTCAAACAAAGTTGCCTATAATTTAAATTCCATAACATTTTTAACTTTTCTTTGCATGGGTGTTTAAATATTTCTGTTATGAATATTGTCCCTGCACAATTCTAAATCGTCCTTTTATAAAAAGTGATATTCTAGTTTCTTCACAATGTAGTGGTTATCAGCCTTACTAATTACCTTGTAGCCTTTCTTAATATGCACATAATGCACATTTTCCAATGGCTAGAAAATGCAAAACACAAGTGGATATCATTGCATCTATTTTCATGTCTTTCTGAAAACAGGACTACTAAAATCTCTGGGATACATGAGACAGTAAAAAAATGAGGATTATAAGTGAATAGCACATAAGAATTATTTTCTTGAATTTAAACTTATTGCAGCCAGTTTCAGCATGTAAATATATAATAATGTTGGCTAGTGTGTAATTCTTGAACTAAGAAATATAAATAAAAATAAAAAGGTAGTGCGTGTGGTTTCATTGTGTTCAGAATATTTAACTTTTAAACTATTACTATGAGTTATAATTTGCAGAATGATGGCTTTTGTGAAAACTGAAGAAATTCTTGGGAACTTTGGGATCTGTTGTCAGGCAGAGTTGAGTTTGAGCTCTGATTTGCCACTTATTAGGCCCATAATTGTGTAGCTGCTAAACCCACCTGGCTCTCAGTTTTCTTATCGATAAAGCAAAGGCATGATTTCACCTTTCTCATAGGGTAATTGTAAAAATGAAATTAAATAGCATTTAAGAAGGCCTTAACACAGTACAAGGTATATTGTAAGTGGTTTGTAAATAGTAGATTCTATTGTTTTTAATTACCATCATTCTAGAAGATTCAGCATACATCTCACAAATGCTATTACCATATCCAAAACGTCATAGAAATTAGTTAATGTTTTCTTAGTTTAGATGTTTTATATAAAGGATAATTAATTAAGAATCTGGCTTCAGTCGTGAAAACATATGATAAACATTAGATGTTTATTTATTTAACACTCAACATATATCTGCTAAAGACATTGTGCCGATCACTTCACAAACGATCTTCATTTAATCCTTACTGTATTCCTCAAAGTAGAAGAAACTCAAGCTCTGGAAGTATAAGTACTAGTGAGAATGGAAAAGCCTGGATTTCTACCCAGGCTGGACTCACCCGCAAATCCTTGAAATTTCTTTTTACCTTATCATTAAAAGTGGGGGACTAGGATTCTCCAATTCTAACTCATTTGGGAGAAAAATTTGTTGAATGCCTGTCGTCTACCAGAATTCGTGCTAATATTGGGAAAACAGAGGTGAGCACACAAAGTCCTTGCCCACTTGGATTATGTGGCACCTCTCAAAGGCACGGGGAACTCAGTTCTGAGTCCAGTGAATTACTTGGCAGCTAACCTATGTTTCACCCTTAGTGACTTCGGAATCTCCCAATAGCACTTTGGTAGATTCTCTTAACCTGAGAGAGGTAGCCTTTCAGAATGCAATTGTCCGATAAAGTCACAGATTAAAAGGAGTTATAGCCACCTAGGAGTAAATGCTACTGAAAAGACCCACCTCCAGGATGGTTAAAAGCCAGTTCTCAGCTTACATTGTAAATTGTATAATCTAGGAATGTGAAATACCTACATTTGCTCTTGACCTCCCTCGTGCTAAGTTTCAGCATTTCTCTTCAGCCAAGAGAGCACATGTAAACTCAAAGGCATATGCTCTCATAACTGGTGATGGTGTGTTGTGGGAGGGTGTGTGTGTGTGCACACAAGCCCATGTAGGTGGGGGGGGGGGTGAGGTGGGAGGTCCAAGAGGATATGGAGATGGAATTCGTGCTCTACTACTTAACTGCAGAAGGGAAAGTCTCCAAATATTGTCCCCTCAAAGAGCTGGTCAATTGATGCTGGGAAAATTCCCTCACACATATTCCAACAATTGTAATTTCTTAAAGTGGATCCTTTAGATCAGTGGTCCCCAACATTTTTGGCACCAGGGACCGATTTTCATGAAAGACAATTTTTCCATGGATGGGGGCTGGGGAGAACAGGGAGTGATGGGGAGAGGCTGTAAACACAGATGAAGCTTCACTCACTCACCGCTCACCTCCTGCTGTGCATCCTGGTTCCTAACAGGCCAAGGACCAGTACCAGTCCACAGCCCGGGGCTTGGGGACCACAACTTTAGATATCCTTACTGTCTTCTGAAACTTGTTCTAATTGTGAAATATCCCATGGCATCTTTCACGTGGAATATTTCTCTAAGCCATGAAATTCACCTCCCAGAATAATACCAGTTTAATGGGGAAGATATAATGGAAATGACAATAGGCATGGCCAGTTCATATTCTATGACTACCTAAAGCAGGAAGCAGCGAAATAGTGTAACACATTCATGTTCACTAAAATCTCTGTGACAGAGCATGGGTCAAATGTGCAAGCCTTTTCCTGCCCCCCACACCACAACATCACCCCACTGTGTGCACTGGAATCAAGGAATAATTTCAGGATCACGAGTCCTGGAACAATTAGTCGTCTTATCAATGTATTGATTTGTGCGTGTTCTAGTCGTTTCTCCTCTCCTGTTTCAAATAACTAGCTAGGTCATTCGTGTTTGTTTATGTATCTGTTTTTGCACTTCAGAGATTTTAATTGGGAAGAAAGGAGAAGCTGCTGAGGCATATTCAGAGATGAAGCTCACTGCTCCACAAGTACTCAGGAGAGTGAAAAGGTCTCTAAGTATCTCTAAGAGTAAGAGAGAGGAGGAGGAGCGATTGCTCCGCGACAAGGAAGGGGAAGAAGGACAGCAGGCTGCATGGCAGTGAAGATGTGTACTCCACTCAGTGGAAATGACCTGGGGAAATGCAGACCTCAGAGCAGATGGCACAGTGACACTTAGGGGACCAGCCCTGGGCACTGCCCGAGGCATGCGTCTAAGACCACAAGAAAAGAATCAAACATGCTGAGACAACTCAGCAAAAAAGAAACGTAGTATTTCCTATAAAGCTTTATTTAAGAGGTTGGGCTCACTACTGTATTCCCATCTGGGACCTACTGGATTCTTGGTCTTTCCACTCCAGGAAGGTATATGAGAATTAACAGGATGAATTGGATACCAGAATTTAATATGTCTAGAAATAGACATCCAAAGGGGCAGAGGTGCTAGGCTCTATTTCTGAAAGTCAGAGTTTAATGAGATAATGAAATTTCAGTAGAGGATTAATAAATCCCTTTTTTCTTTGTCTTGCAAGCCCAAACGCATACAGAGGGCTTAGTAGGAATTTTGAACAAGTAATATACTTGTGCCACACAATAGGGAATGTTGGGAACTACAGGAAACAGATATGATACACTGTATCTAAAGGACTAGCCACTATTGAGCCCTATCCAATTGTTTCCTTAAGGAATTGCAAGCCTAGCATTGCCAGATTAATTTTAGAATGCAAGAAATCCCCAAAGCATTGAGTCTTTCACTTTCCAGGCAGGTGCAGTATGGTCATAGAGACACTGACAAATTCATTTTTCCCACACCCAGCAGCCCACGCCGATGTTCTATAGCTGTCATCCTCAGGCTGAGGTTGAGGAGGGAGCTTGTTAGAAACTCAGGAGCATGTTTGTAGACTGACCAAGCTTCTATGCCATTATAACTGGGGCGCGGTCAGTTTTCTTCTCTTTCCTGGAGGCTGACACCTTGCACATGTAAGAAAGTCAAACAGGGCTTTTTGTGTTCTCTTAAGACAAGAAAGAGCTAGAAACATTTTTTAGTATAAACAGGTACAGAAAACTGCAAGCAGATGTTTTCACAATGTGAACAGTCTGATGGGCTTTCAGAGACTCACTGTGAGGGCCTTTGTCTCTCTCTTCTGCCTTCCGCATCAGAAGCCCCTGGCCCTCCCCAACATTTCCTGGACTCGCCCAGCAGTGGCGTGGGGCTGACTGAGAATAACAGACAGAGCCACCCCCAGAGAAGGGCCTTTGGTGAGGAGCCGGGGAAGTCCCAAAGGGGCACAGAACTGTTGGGAGCAGCATGGAGAGAGACAAGGGGGGGCAGGACTTGAGAGGACACTCTGTCCCTCAAGAGGGCATTTCATCACCACATCAGCAACCCCCGTTGACCGAGCATGGGGACACAGATTAAATTGGCAACAAAAGCTACTCACAGATTTCCATCACCCCAGAGACCCAGTGTAGACTGGAGTTTACCAATGAACCTGAAGTGAAGAAGTAATAAAACAATTACCCAGAAATTTCTGGGTGAAAGCAGCAGTGAGGGAAGAGAAGACTGTTAATGGGAAGGAGAATGTTTTGATTATAATGATAAATGTACATAGTTGATAAATAAAACAATTTGAAAATCACTAGCCCAAAATGGCAGGCTGAAGAGCCTGGTCCCACCTTCAGTGTCCAGGGAGAAGACAAGGAAGGAGGGCAGTAGGAATAAAAGGAGGAGGGAAAGAAGAAATTTAGAAATATTTTCAGCACTTGACACCCCCCATCCCTCCAGAATGGACTGTGAATTTAATTCACACAATAGAGTGGGGTGTGAACTATCCTATTGCCATATCTCTGCTACGGAGGACACAAAATGGCAACAATTAGTATTATATCCCCCAGGGGGCCTGACTCCAAATCTCAGGTCCTTAACTCCTTTACTTGACTGCTACTCATTGGAGAGGTTTTGGGGGTATAGCATCTTTGAGAGTGAAGTTAGAAACAAGGCCAAATCTTCAAGAGAAAAAGAAGGGGACAGTGTATATTCTAATCTTCCATTTTATGTTGATGGTTTTAGATTTTTCAATGTTATTCTGAAAAGCTGAGAACTGCCAAATTTAAAATATTTTGGTGTTCCCCTTAATTTATTTGGGTGAAAGAAGAGGGTTGTCTACATAAACCAAATGAGTAATTTAAATACGATTTCTAAAGAATTTTGAATGGTCACTTTCTTGCTTGCTTTCTGTCTCATTAAATAGGGTAATCTTTTCTCTGCCTTCATTTAAAACAATTTTGAATTATAAAAACAATACTTCTCAATGTGGAAGGTTATGTTGTTTTTTTCTTTGTTTGTTTTTTATTTTATATCCCAAGATTAGAGGTTGAACCTTTCACTATAGCTAAGTCAATAAAGAGAGGGAAAGCATGCCTCTCTGGTCATCTGGTCAACTGCACATGAGGAAGCTGAAGCTTCCTAAGAGAACAAGTGAATTTCTGAATGTGCAAGTTAATAATTACTCCCAAATGTTGTGGAGATCTGTGGCAAGGAAATGGCACATCCATATAGGAGTGTCCTGGAGTAGAGTCTACATTTCTCATTCTCTGAGTGGACTAAACCTGACTGGAAAATACAGAAGGATTTTTTCCTCGCCTAGCTTTCTTTACAAGCTTGAGAACACCCTCGGAGGGATCAAAGCTCCATTCAAGGTTGGCAACCTTTCAGAAGCAGCTTGCCAAATCTTTACTTATTCATTTTAAATCTCTCATTCTACTCGCCAGGGATTCATTTGAACATTTAGAGAATCTCGCACAATATATAAAACAAAACTACCGATGCATACAAAGTACAAAATGATTAATAAATTAAAAAAACTTTTAAATGTTTAAGAAGCTTCATCTAAAATTTAATTACAGAGAGGATCTCGCCAGCTTGAAGTGAGCTTTTTCCACTCCAGTGTTGGCAGATAGGGAAGATGCTGGCTCCTGGCTGTGGTTCTTGTTCCAAGAGCAGTCTTGGAGCACTCAGGACAGCCTCTTTGGGATCACTGGTTTGGAGTAAGCAGGGGAAATCAAATGCTTGGGGTGTTTCCCAAGACCACACAGAACATGAGAGTCTGGAAGGCCCTCTGGCTTTCAATCTCCCTTTCCCAGATGTATTAATAAGCGTTCTCCAGAGAAACACAACCAACAGGATGTGTGTACATCTATAGAGAGATTTATTATAAGGAATTTGCTTTCATGATTATGGGGGTTGGCAAGTCCAAAATCTGCAGTGTAGACCAGCAGGCTGCAGACCCAGGGAAGAGCTGATGCTGTGATTCCAGTCCAAAGGCTGTCTGCTGGCAGAATTCCTTCTTGCTCAGGGGAGGTCGGTCTCCTGTTCTAATCAGGCCTTCAACTGATTGGCTGTGGCTCACACACATTTTGGAGGGCAATCTGCTTTACTCAAAGTCCACCCATTTATATGTACATCTCGTCCTAAAAACAACATCACAGAAACATTCAGAATAATGTTTGATCACATATCTATGTAACACTGAAAAAAATCGAAGCATATGCTTTTTAATAGTGGGCATGTTTTCTCATGAAACCAATATTCTTAGGACTCTCTGAGTTTTGCTCTTTCTTCATTGACTATCCCTTCTCAGAATTCTTTATTTTTTAGAGATTTTTTTTGTACACTCTGTGATGCTAAAGTCATGGTTTTTAGTGTGGCTGCTGCCAGACCAGTGTTCATTGTACCCAACAAGTTCTAACCTATTCCCCAACCTCTTTATGTTGGAGTGCCTCAGATTTTTATCTTCATCCCATACCTCTCTCCTAAACCTCATGCATTATAATTAAGATTATGATTTAACTATCCAATGAACATTCAAGACACAAAATTTTCAAAACTAATCTTTCTCTCAAAGCTGATGACAACTTCAGTTACTCTGGCCAAGAACCTTGCAGTCCTATTTTTTTTTTCCTCTTTTCCTCTCACCTTTCATCTAATCCATCAGCAAGTCATGGTGGCTATCGCTTCAAAATGTATCAAGACTCTGACCACTTCTCGACCCCTTGAAGTTAGAAACAAGGCCAAATCTTTTACGTTGATCATTTTAGATTTTTAAATGTTATTCTGAAAAGCTGAGAACTGCCAAATTTAAAATAGTCCGGTGTTTCCCTTAATTTATTTGGGCAACAGAAGAGGGCTGTCTACATAAACCAAATGAGTAATTTAAATACATTCTTCTAAAGAATTTTGGTAGTTCACATTCTTGATTGCTTTCTCTCTCTTTAAATAGGGTTATCTTTTCTCTGTCTTCATTTAAAACAATTTTGAATTATAAAAACAATACTTCTCAATGTGGAAGATTATGTGTTTTGTTTGTTTGTTCGTTTTTTACTTTACATCCCGAGATTACAGGTTGAACCTTTCCCTATAGCTAAGAAAATACAGAGAGAGACAATGTACCTCTGCTCAACTGATGGTCATCTGATGGTCATGAATGGTCATCTGATCAACTGCACATGAGGAAGCCTCCTAGCTGCTCTCCCAGCTGCTCCTGCTTCCCTCCAGACTGTTTGCAACTCAGCAGTCAGAGGGATCCCTTTAAAAGGCAAGTCAGATCACAGAATTGTTCTGCTCAAAATGCTGCGATAGTTCCCCATGTCAATCAGAGTGAAAGGCAACTTTTTAAAAATAGTCTCAAAGTCCATACACAGCTGGGCCCCCCTCACTTGGCTGCCTGATGCCGACTCCCTCTGACTCTGAGCTCCAGCCACACTGGCCTCGTTGCTCAACTCAAAAAGCCATATGTGCTCCTGCCCAGGGCTTTCCCTCTGTTCCCACTATCTGGAACCATCTCCCCAGAATCTGCTTAATTCCCTCACCCCTTTTCTAGACTTCCAATGAGCCCTATCCTTACCACCTTATTTAGTATTGTTACCTGCCCTCTACTTCCTAACTGCACACACCCGGCACTCCTGACCTCACTCCCCCTCCACCTACTATTTTATGTATCTATGCTATCATATAGTCAACTTATTTATTATTGTCCTTTTTTGCCATTGGTCTCCCCTGTTAGAATGTACATCCTTAAGGGCATGGGTCCCATCTGCTTTCTTCATTGCTATATCCTAATGTCAAAAAATATACACAGTAGGTATTTTACAAGTATTTATTGAATGTATAAATACCTTTCCAAATTGTGAAGCCCAGTATTGGGTAGCTTATTAAAAGAACACTGCCTTGGCAATAGCCAAAATATCTAATTTAGTTAGTTCAAGGGTGGGCTTAGTGACCTATATTTTTTATAAGCAATCTAAGTATTGTTATGGTCATCAATACAATTTCAGAACACTGAAAGTCTCCCAGGGTCTTGATTTACTGTAACAATGTCAGTGCCTCTTAAAACTTTCTGAGTTGCCACATTAGGGCTCTGGTTAAAGATTTTATTCTACCTGTAAGTCAGCAGCTGGCACAGAGAGTGTCCTGGACAGAGAAAAATAAATTTGTTAACCCATTCTCCTTTATAATAATAATAATAAAGATTATGCTTAGGAATATGCAACACTTAATAGAAAAAAATTAAAAATAAATACATAGTTACTAGAATGGAGATGCTTCTAACTTCTCTCTGAAAATGGAGACTCTTTCATTACAGAGATTTTATCCTGGTAGTTACTGACCCTATGCCTCACCTTTCCATGTGTCCTATTTATTTTCAACTCATGATTTTTTATTCTTTTGACCCTGACACCTATTAGAAGAAAGGGCCAAACAATGAAGATGAGGCTGTGATGTTTGATCTAGGGTGCATGTAGAAAAGCCCAAAACTTATTCAGAAAAATTAGCTGTGGGTCTTACCTTGCTATGTGACCTCAGAAACTGCATTTATCTGATGATCAATTTCCCCACCTGTAGAACAGGAGGGATAATCTTCTGGTATCTACTTGAAAGCATTCTGCAAAGTGTAAAGTGCTGTATATGCTGCTAAGATGATATCAGCATAATTAAATATCCATCTTCATTTTCTGGGTCTATCTTTATCATGAACATTTCTTATATTACTCTGTCTATTCTTTCTTGAGGACAAACGCTTACCAAAAATGAGGGTAAGACATGACACGAGGTGGCCCTGGTGTAGATAATAAGGGGATTTGTTGTCTAAAAACAATAATAACATTGAAAGTTGATCTTTTTTTATCATCACCATAAACCCTCAATGATAAACAACGTCAGAGATAAAATAGTACCCCTGACTGGGACAGATTTCCTCATTGTCCTGCCCCCACCTAGGGCAACCACCCTCTTCCACTCATAATCCTTGTGATTACTAGGCCTTATTCCCCTGCAGACAGCAGAGTGGACATGTAACCTGTTAATGTATTCTATCTGACCTGGCCACAGTGATTTGTTGAAAGATAAATAAGTGACCAAGTCAGTCCAATCCACGGCATGCAATTCTGGGACTTCTGTGTTCAGTGGGTGGGGAATATCTTTATTCGAGCTGGATTTGAGGATACGGTGGGATGTAGGAGTGACACTTTTGGCAGCTGTCTGCCAGTGCAAGGAGGGGAACTGGGCCAGCATAAATGAAAGCAGAAGCAAAAAATCAAAAGAGGGAGGCCATGTCCAGACAGTATCATTGGGTCACATAGAGACACCTGCACCAGGACTTTCAAGAATACAAAGGTTCTAAGCTAGTTTTATGTTTGTGTTTTTTTTCCACTTGCATTCAGAAGGTAACCAAGGCCAAAGTCTTTGTTAAAAGGAGTTTGATTGACACTGGGAGGCATGCTAGCCGAGCGTTAGTTCATGTCTGAAGTAAAGTGAGCAGTGTGGTCCAGTCAGTGGAAGGAGCCTGAGGCCCAGGTCCAACTCACTCCTGATCCTGAGTTTCACCACCTGCAAAGGAAGAGAGGGAGAGAAAGGTAGAAGAGATAACTGATGGGTAATTTAAACTTTTCTTCTAACTCCAGAAGTTTCCAAGCATAGCTCAGGCATAAAACTTGATACATGATGGGGATTTGGAAACTGGTCCTGATTTAAAAGTAGAAGAAGGACCTTGATTCACCTGCCAAAACATATAAATTAGACTTATAAAACACTATTTCTGTAACACATTATGACACTGGATTGACTATATGGAAATCCTAAGGTAATTAACATGACTTTGGCTGCCACGCCGCTCAGTCATTTTTATTGCATTTACAACTACATTTTGATGTCAAAAGCGCATGAGGCTTCTGTATTAACAGTTGTTCTGTTAATGCATTTTAATTACAGATGTAATCAAAAAGAGAAGTTTGATTGTTCACCTGAATGACACCTTTAATCACTTCTGAATAAAGCATGACTCCAATTAGAGATATCTTCAAAAAAAATCACACCTAATAGCATCATTTATTAGAATTCTAAACAGGAGCTCTTTGTTTCAATGCCACTTCCCTTTAATCTGCTTTCCTCGGGAAGACATGCTTTCCTGCACATTATGGCAAAGGGTGAAATTCAACATAGCTGATCCTACATCAGAAAAATCACTGAACAATTTTTTTTCTTGATTTCAATAAATTCAAGAAACTGTTTTTGACTATCCACCAAATGCCAAGTAGTATAGAAAATGAGAAATGTGCAAGTTTCCAAAACCTGTCCATAATCGATTTAGAATGTAATGAAGAATGCAGAGTATGAGTCAGGCCTTGAGGAATCAGCAGACAAGCAGAGAGAGGGAAGTATGTTTCATGCAAGAGAAACTGCCTGAGTGTCTATGAAGTCTAAGAGATAGAAGGAGAGATACTACATTCGTAAATGTAATCAGGTTACCATGAGGTCAGACTGAGTTGGGCGGGCCCTGGTATACTCATAAGAAGAGCCAATTTGAACACAGAGACAGAGTGAAGATGGAGGCAGAGACTGGAGTTATGCCTCTACAAGCTAAGGAAAGCCGAGGACATCTGGCAACCACTTAGAAGCTAGGAAGAAGCAAGAAAAGATTCTCCCCAAAGCCTTCAAAGAGAGCCTGGGACTGCCCCCCTCATGGGAAGGGCATGTCCCTGGAAGCCACTGATACCAAAAAGAGGCAAAAGGAGAAGGTCTGAATTCAACACACTGCCCACAACAGAAATTCCTCAGCTGAGCAGCAGATCCATGAGCCAAGAACAAATGTTTGCTGTTTTAAGCCATAGAGATTAGGAGTTGTTTGCTGTATCACATTATTGCACTTACAAAAACAAGCTATTACATTGACCTAGGTATTTTCCTTCAGCTTTTAGCTTTTTTTTCCCATCCCAATCATCCACTTTTGAGTTTTCTCTGACCTTCCCAGAAGCAGCTTATCTGATAGCCATCTTTTTCCTTACCTAGTGATTCAGCATCCTATTGTAGATACTTAAATAGTTCATAATCCTTCATTTCCACACACTAGGATGGAAAGAATTTTTCCTGAAGCTCCATGGCATCATGCTTTCTTAAATGTCTATAAGCTCCATGACTTATGTTCACGGAAATGCGTTTCTCCTAAGGAGTTAGAACTTTTACAAAACTAACCATAGTTACAATGAAAAAGTCCCTGGTTATGTGTGCACCCTTGTTGCCTAGCATTATGCCTGGTAGAGACAGTAACTCAACCAGTATTCAATAGATAAATGTGTGAATAACTGAATGACCACTTCATTCTTAAGGCAGAAAATACATTTTAAAAAAATCTAAGGTGTCTGTTTTAGAAAATAAATGAAAAAAAAATTGAAAAGTCTTAGGGAGCTTTTCAAATGGAATGATGTGAGCTCTATAGCATTTCCACAACTTCAGTGACAAAGACAGGCAGGGGATATAAAATATTTTCAACAGAAACAAAGTGCCATGGCTAAGAACAATGCTTTAGCATCACAGTCCCTAGAACTGAAGTCCTAGCCCTTGTGACATGCCTGAGTTCCTGGGAAAATTACCTACCCACTTTTTATTTTCTTCTCATCTGGAAGTAGGGGGTGATAAACATCATTACCAATTTTATGAATTTCTTTCTGAGGAGTATATGATTTAATTAATGTACAATATTCAGCACACAAAGTGGGCACTAAATAAATGCTAGGTAGTATTATTACTGTTGTTATTTATTGTTTCATTACAGTTCAGATCACGTTATGAATTGAATGCTTGTGTCTCCCTGAAATTCAAATGTTGAATACCCCCGAATGTGATGGTATTTGGTTATGGAGTCTTTGGGAAGTAATTAGGGGGTTAGGTTAGTTCGTGAAGGTTGGACCCTTGTGATTGGCTTGGCAGCTTTATAAGAAGTTCTCCCCATGCATGCACCAAGAAAAAGCTGTATAAGGACATAGTAGGGAGAAGATAGCCATCTACAAACCAAGAAGAGACCCCTCACTAGGAACCAAATCACCTGGCACCTAGATCTTATACATTCCAGCCTCCAGAACTGTGAGAAAATAAATTTCTGTTATTTAAGTTATTCCATCTATGGCATCTTGTTATGGCAGCCATAGTGTACTAAAACAGATTTTATTCCTTTTGCATTCTCCTAGTTAGCACACCCTGTATGACAATTAATACTTTTTCAGTCATTCATCTTAGAGCTTGCTTTCTTAAACATTTATCTCAAAACTTTTATAATCTTTATATTATGTAGGGCTCTTCAAGGTACAAGTAACAGAAACCGGACTCAAATTAGCTAAAGCCAAAGAAGAGAAGTCATTTGTTTATATAGGTAACAGGGAGACATTCTTTGTCCCTTCTCCTCTGTCTACCATGTTTTTAACTCACCTTCTGTTTGCTCAACAAAGAGAAAGGTGTTAAACTAATTGCTCTGCTTGTGAAATAGCAAAAGGCCATGTTTACTGATATGCAAAGTAACTATGCAGCAACACTGTCTACGTGTCCATTCTATATACAGTGGGACCTGTATTTCTTATAAGAGCAACTATGTTCCATTCAGCATGTTAAGGAGTGGAAAGAGTAGAAAAGAATACAGGCAAACCACAAGAAATTAATGAAATTACAATTCTTTGATGAGTGGTGGGCAGGTGGGAGGGGGGAGGAGGGGAAGGGTGTATACTTACATAACGGGT
>VBSM01003214.1:9925611-9983334 GCA_008086735.1 Cheirogaleus medius | reverse complement strand
AACCCTAACAATATTTGTACCCCCATAATTTGATGAAATAAAAGGAGAAAAAAAGGAAATTATATTCTTTGTATAGGATGTATTAATAATTTATTGCTAAGAGGATGTTAATCAATTGAGAGACCAAAATAAATGGCAATACATTTAAGTAAAAAGAGAGAGTTCGATTAGACAAGAGGAACCCACCTGCTGCCTTTAGAAAGTCTCAGAATTTACTGCCAATACTTAACATGGAATGTCCGACACTTGGAAATAATCAATAAATATTAGTTTGTACCATCATCATTATCATCACCAGCATCATTTGTCAATATCCTCATATAACTATAAATTGAAAGGTACATAACCTCAGTCCTTTCTCCTGCCCTTGAGAAGATTATGGTCTAGAGTGAGCTCCTTAACTGATCATATGCCAGTCAAAGTCTCTTCTCTAAAATTTGAATCATAGAATTTCATATTTTGCAGATGTGTGGTGTAGCAACTAATGTAATAGAATTTACTACATTGATATGTGTGACTGGGGAAAACACACCTCTCTTCTGATATGATCAGGGCTGGAGTCTAGCCTTACGATTGCTCAGGACCGATTACTTTCAGCACTGGACTATAGCTGCCTTTCACGGAGCCTTTCCATGGGCTTTCCTTCCTAACAAACTCCTCAACGGGGTGGCAACTATCCCTCAGAAGATCAGTCTTAAACATGTTAATGCTTACTCACATTTGCAGTATTTTACTAGACAGGGAATTGCTAAATCAGATTATATGAACATTTTGAGAATTTCATACACGTTGCCACTTTGTGCTTCTTATCATCTGTAAATGAGAGTACCTGCTTACCCAATTCTCTCCACTGCTGTTACAATTTTGCTCATCTTAAAATATTTTCCAATTTGTTATTCATGAGAAAACAACCATTTTCTTTCTCATTTCTTTGATTTTTAGGGAGATCAAATATCTTCATATGTGTATTGCCCATTTTTATTTCTCCTTTTGTGAGCTTCCTAGAAATGGCAAACTTCAAAACAGACACATTTCTAGGCTACCGGGTTAAACTCAGTGAAATGACAAGCACCTTACAATTAAACCAGTACCCACAAATGATCTTTCCTGAAAGATGTAAGGAAAGTTGTACTGTTTCTAATTATCTTTGGCAAAGTCCTTTGTTTTTCTCCTCCTGGGAATGAGTGATCAAAAATAGTAGCATGCTCATCTTTGTCGGTCCCTGTCCTTTATCGTTCTTTTGCCAAAGATTTTATGTAGATATTATAAGTATGTATCTGAGGGCACTGAAATTCCCATCTTGGGTTTTGGAATAATGGAAAAAGCTGGGGAAAGAGAATTGGGTTACTGTCAAAATTCTTTCAATAGAAATTCAACAGTCATACAAGAATGCTATCAATTCTTGGCACTTAATCCAGTTTGCTATCACTACACTGTGTCCTTTCCAATGCAATGTAGCAATTATAGAACATAATTACCAATCTTCAATTTAGCCATGGGGGACCATAACTAACAAGAATCAAGTTAATAGAGAGTTTTCCAAAATGTTGCCTGCTGGCGGATCACTTGCATCTGAATCACCTGGGCTGGTCCCATTCCTTTACCAAATTATGGTCTCTGGGATTAGAACCTAAAGAAGCTTCATATTTTTTTTTTCTTTTAACAAGCACCCAAGGGTTATTCTGTTGCATACTGTTCTCTAAGATATTTAATTATTGACTCTCTTTCTTTTCTGAGGGGAGGGGAAGCTTTAGAATGACTCAAATTTGATTTCAGCCTCCTATAGATTTAGCTGTGGTATTTATGCACTGATGATGTTAATTCACTCATTAATTTGAGTAGAATGAGAGAAAGGAAAACATAATGTGAGAGATTCAGGTTGCAGAAGCAAATTAACTATTAATGAACCAGAAGATTTGGATGAACAGTTTTCCTTGGTCTCTCCAAAAAAAAAAAAAAAAACAGAACATTCTTTATTTTATTTAGGAGTACCTTCACTCAGCTGTTTTAATAAGACCTAGTCAACTGAAAGACATCTTTGCACAGATGATAAAGAACACAGTGTCTCATGCATAAACAATGTGGTGTCCTGAGAGTTAAGATGGGCTTAGAGCCAGACAGATTTGGATATGAATCCCAGCTTCTCTCCTTATTAGCTCTGTGGCCTCTACTGAACAACAAAAATTTTCTAATCAGGTTTCGTTATCTATAAAATGTGTCACACTTGTTCTTCTTGGTAAGTTTGCGAATACTTATAAATTTCCTAACATTCAGTAGATACTCAGTACAGCCCAAAATAGGAAATGATTAATCCAAATACACATTACGTCCCGTGTCAAAGAATATGGCATAACATCAAGTTGCAGGGCCATGTAATTCATAGCTTTTACTTACTTAATGTAGGATTGTCTGATGGGTCCGTTTATGGTTTTATTGACCTGAAGGATGAGAAATAAGAATGGGTATCAAAGCTTCTTCCTCACGTCAGAAAGCATGATAAGAGACAAAAGAAGCAAGCTCCTTAGCCTCAAAGTTATTTAAATTTTTTGCTTTACAAAAATTTTCTTTTACTAGCAAAGAAAAAAATAGTTGATTCAATAAAAAGGAAGCCACTATTCCTAATGAGTGGTCCCTAAGAGTAGGAAAATAACCTAAGAAATAAGCCTCTACGACTGATGTAACAACCATGGGAGAAAATGACCAGGGAAAAGACCCTGCTTTGATGACAAAATTGGAGAAAAATGCTCTATTCCCATGAAGCTATGAGGCCCAACTTAACTCTGGCTTTCCACTTTGAGTAAGCAACTGAATAGGGCTCCTAACAGCCCCCATTCCAAGTGTTCAAGTGGGACTATCAATCAAGGCCCCCACATTCTTCACCTCCATAGCAGTTTGTGAAGCAATCAACCCATCTCTCTAAACTCAATGATTTGCACTGGAGTGAACATGTCACCCATACACCACTTGGAGTTCTCAGGAGGCTGATATGGAATTTGGAAGAGAGATCTTCCCTCTCTCAGGCAGCAAACAGAGATTCCTGATGGCATTGTTTAGTGCCTATATCCAGCTATTACAGAAGCGCAAGACTTTTCAGTTACATGAGTCAATAAATTCCCTTTTTCTGCTTAAGCTAAGTTGACTTGATCCAGCATTTAATTTCATTGGTCTGCAAGGTTGAGTTAGCAAGAACTGGAACCAGCTATGTCCTCCCACATCCCTTACTTCTGCCAGCTCACTCAATGGTCTTCAGCAATGGTTTGCTGCTTTAGGAAAATGTTCCAAGATGTCGCTGCTGCTATTGTCATCATTGTTGTGTTAATGTGAAACTATGAATGTCATAACTATGCTTTTTATCCCATTCGTTTTGACCTGACCCTGGAGTTGCATACCTACAGGCATTTGTTTTCTCCTGATTCTGAAGCCTGGGTGAGAGTGAGAGCATGCAGTCAGCTGGAAAGGCCATAAACCAGACGGGCTTTCTGAGAAAGAGGCTGCCAGGAACGCTGCTACAAGCATATTGTGTGAGCAGCTGGCCTCAGCAGTGGTGAGAATCTACCAGAAAAGAAGTTGCAGAAATAGGTTTGCCAGAAACAGTTTGGGATCAAGGGGTTCCAGAAGGCAGAGCCTTTGTGTGTATCTCCACTGCCTTCAGGATGAGATCCTGATGAGAGAAACCACAAGCCATCTACCCATGGGAATGGAGCTTGAGGTTGCTCTAAAGCCCACCTACAATCTGAATGGAATTCCTCCCATTCCGGACTTGAATAATGATTCACTGGACCTCCTCCAGTGAACAGGCTGTGCAACCTCTTCGGATGCCAGGCCAAGTGGAGGACTTCCAAGTTGTGTCTTTCCTCCTGCCTCTGCCTTTCCATTCTTGAAACTTTTCCTATCAGAAGTGATCTCCTAGGTCACCAGGACCCTGCCAATAGTCCTTGGGGAAGATTGTAATGCAGAATGGCAAGGCAGACAGAGAATAACCAGACAGACCTGGGTTTGAATCTTAAAAATCGATTTTCCTTCTTGCTTCTCTTTTTTACTTCCTTCATCATTTGTGGAGCACTAATTATGTGCCACACACTGTACTAGATACTAGCGATTATTAAAGTTAATTAATATTACCCAGAAACCTCTACGTGTTTAACTTTGTGGTAGTAGGAGAAAAACCACAACCTATGGGTCAATTGACGCATCACTTGCTCTTAGTCTCCCAGAAACTCGACGGCAACATATAAAATGGTGACAGTCTACCTCCTCTTATAGGGGCTGCCGATAAGACAGGGGCTGCCTAAGAAGTGTGAGTTTGTTAAAAACAAACATTTTAACTACCCTTTGCAAATTGAAAGCAGGGGTTCTCAATTGGAGGCATTTCCTCCAACTTCCTCCACCCAGGAGACATTTAGCAATATCCAAAGATGGTTTTGGTTGTTGCTACTGGTGAGGGAATTGCTACTGGCGTCTAGTGGGTAAAGGTCATGGATGCCACTAAACAAGGCACAAGAGAGTCCTGCCCTCCTCTGTCCACACACACCAAAGAGCCATGGGGACCAAACGTTAAAAAGTGTCAAGGTTGAGAACCTCTACTGTAAACCACTATGGAAACATGGAAACGCTAATTAATAATATTCCAATTACATCTGGATGTTTGCAGCTAAACATAGTGGGGAAAGGGCATAGCAAAGGAAGAGTGAGCAGAGTGTAAGAGGTGATACTTGCCTCAAAGATCTTGAAGTCCTGTTGAGGAAGAAGACTCACAGATAAAAATAATTTCTATCTAGAACAAAAGATATCTCATACCCCTATATAAAATACTTGTAAGAAAGTCAGATGAAAATTCTTCCAGATCTGCTATTGACTTCCACATGACCATGAACAAGCTATTTGCCCTCTGCAGATGCTAAATTTACCGTTGAAAAAGGACTACATAATTCTTTAGTTTTTTTTTTTTTTTCTTTTCTTTTGGAGACAGAGTGTTTCTCTGTTGCCCAGGTTAGAAGGCAGTGGCATCAGCGTAGCTCACTAGCTCACAGCAACCTTAAGCTCCTGGGCTCCAGTGATCCTCCCGCCTCAGCCTTCTGAGTAGCTGAGACTACAGTTACGCATCCTCACACCAGCTAAGTTTTAAAAGATTTTTTGTAGAGACAGAGTCTTCATATATTTCTCAGGCTGGTCTTGAACTCCTGGCTTTAAGCAATCCTACTGCCTCGGCCTCCCAAAGTCCTAGGGTTACAAGCATGAGCCACCACACCCGGCCATGAACTAGACAATTCTGAAGGCAGAGTCCAATATTAGAATTTCATTTTCAATTATAATCACCAGTTTGTGAGACATAGTAAGATGAGCACAGACCTTTGAATGCAGCATCACAGAATCAACATCTTCCACTTATTATATAGGAGAACTTGGATAATCCATTGAAGATCTTTGCAACTCAGTTTTATTTTCTCCAAGTGAGAGACATAACAAATTCCTTTCAGTAAAGATCCTGGCATATAGTAGCTATTATTTTCAGTTATTACATTATTATGGGCTGCAGAGGATAAAAATATTTTCATGAGCCTGCATGCCTCCGCAGAACTGATGAGCAGCAGGAAACAGGGTCACGGTCTTTCTGGAGTAAGCAGGTGCCATCTCCCAGGAAGTCTTTTAGTGTGGGCCAAAGACTATTCTGACTATGCGCCATGGGTAAGTTATCATCCCTTTGAAAACCAGGTCCCGCCATCCATGAAGTAGAATAATTATTGCCCTAAAAGAACAACACAAGCACTATGTGTTTTTTTTAATATTTCTGTTAATGTCTATTTCCTAGTGCCCCTACTCAACTCTGGGATATTCTCATCTCCTCCAGCTCTACGTCCAAAGAGGAACAAATCTTGCCATGGAAAGTTAGCCTCAGGATCCTCCTTATTCCAGGAGATAGGTGAAAAGAAAATTCAACAAAAAAATCTAGTATAAAAAAGAGCCAATTCAACCCTGCCTTGATTGAGTTTGAGGGGTGGCAATTTGGGGAAGACTTGTGAAGGAGGAGACAGTTTAGGGGCAGCTGCCATGTGACAAACAGAATACAAAAATAGGATGGAAAACAAGGAGCTTTAAGAAATATTACTCTTTGGATATCAATGAAATCAGTATGTTGAAGAGATATCTGCACTGTCAGGTTCATTACAGCACTATTCAAAATAGCCAGGATAGGAAATCAACCCAAGTATTCATCAATGGATAAGTGCATAAAGAACACGTGGTATACATACACAATGAAATACTATTCAGCTTTAAGAAAGAAGTAAATCCTGTCATTTGCAACATCATGGATGCATCTGGAGGGCATTATGCTAAGTGAAATAAGCCAAGCACAGAAAGGCAAACACCACATGATCTTACTTCTATATGGATCTAAAAAATTTGAACGCACAGAAGCATGGAGTAGAATAGTGGTCACCAGGACCTGGATAGAGGGAAATGAAGGACTGGGGAGATGTTGGTCAAAGGATATATAATTTCAGTTACAGAAGAAAGATGAATGGATAAAGAAAATGTGGTGTATATACACAGTGGAATACTATTCAGCCATAGATGAAATTCTATCATTTACAACAAGAAAGATGGAAGTAGAGGACATTATGTTAAGTGAAATAAGCCAGGCACAGGAAGTTAAACACCACATGTTCTCACTGATATATGGAAGCTTAAAAAAAGGAGTTGATCTCATAGGAGTATAAAGTAGAACAGAGGATACTAGAGGCTGGGGAAGGCAGGGGGAAGGAAGGGACAGGGAAAAACGGTTAAAGGATATAAAATTACAGCTATATAAGGGGAATAAGTTCAAGTATTGTATAGCACTCTAGGATGACTATAGTTAACAATAATATACAGTTTCAAATAGCTAGAAGGAGATTTTGTTTTCCCAGCACAAAGAAATGATAAATGTTTGAGATAATGGATATGCTCATTATCCTGATCTGATCACTATGCATTAAATGTATCACAACACTATCTACCACATGAATATGTTCAATTATTATGTGTCAAAACATTTTTAATATAAAAAAGAAATAATTTTGTTTAAAAAAGATTCCAGTGACAGGAGGAATAAGTTCAGGTGATCTGTTATACAACCTGGTCATTACAGTTAATAATAATATATTGTATACTTGAAAATTGCTAAGACAGTAGATTTTAAATATGCTCATCACAAAAAAAGTATGTGATGTAATGGATATGTTAATTGGCTTGACTGATTCATTTCACAATGTATACATATATCAAAATATCATGTGGTACACTATAAATATATACAATTTTTATTTATCAGTTAAAGAAAAATAAATACATACATACATAAAAAGTATTACTCTGGACTTTGAAGTTTCTCAAAAACTTTTCATAAATTTTGGAAAATGTACTAAAGGCTTAATTCCTGTATTAATCCTGATGGATTTTTTTACATTAAACCAGCCTTGCATTCCTGGGATAAGTAACACTTAATCATGGTGTATAATCCTATTTATACATCACTGATATAGTTTTGTAGTATTTTCTTGACGATTTTTACATCTGTAATCATAAGAAACATTAGTTTATAGTTTTTATTTATTTATTTATTTTGTAAAGTCTTTGTCTGCTTTGGTATTAAGGTAGTACTATCCTCATAGAATGAGGTTAAGAAGTGTTTCTCCCTCTTCTATTTTTTGGAAGAGTTTGTGAGAACTTGCATTATTTATTCTTTGAATGTTTGGTAGAATACACAAGTAAAGCCATTGGTCCTGGGCTTTCCTTATAGGAAGAGTTTGATTATTAATTCAATATTTTACTTGTTATAGATCTACTCAGAATATCTATTTCTTCTAGAGTTGGTTTTGATAGTTTGAGTTTTTCTAGAAATCTTTCCATTTTACCTGATTTCTTTCTGATTTTAGTCATTTGAGTCTTAGGCCAATCCTAAATTTGGTCTTACATTCCTTAGTACTTCAGCTCTTCTCTGTACTTCACAAGCTGTGAAATCTCAGTTTTAAGATTAAACAAAGGTGATTCTGCCTCAAAACCTCCTTGTGGACACTGACACCTGCCAGCCACTTCTCCAAAGAATAGAAAGATTGCTTTTCAAAGTGTGGTCCCTCAACCTGCCGCACTGGCATCTCCTGGGAGCAGAATTTTAGGCCCCATCCTAGATCTACTGAATCATAATCCGCATTTTGCCGAGATCCCAAGGTGATTTGTATGCACATTAAAGTTCAGGAATCACTAGTAAATAATTTAAAGGAAATAGAATTATCAAACTACACCTTTTCCTATCACTTTATCTCACCTGGACTACAACATAGATACACAATGTGTGATGAGAAAATCTCAGGTAGGTATTGCAGCAACTTTCTTAGCTGTTCCCTTACACTACAAGGAAAGTGAGAGGGTGGCCCTCCCAAACTTAGGTGTTCATAGTACATAGAGTGTCTTCCAGGTAAGGTTACCTTTCACCTCTGACCCTTCTCTCTGTCTCTAATCTATCACTGCACTTCCATTGCCTTATGCAGCTAGTGACCCAGCTTCTTCCTTTAGGAGGTTTGCCTCTTGGTTCTTCCTTCCATTCTGCAAAGTCAAACAGTGTTTTAGGCTTCAGAAGAATGTTCATGATATTGTTATCTGCTCCTTCAACCTGGTAGGAGATTTCCAAGGACCATTAACAAGGGTGAATATATTTAATAGATCCCACCATTGCACATGAGACTGCCCAACACTCAGCCTCAGCCAGGCAGGTTCCCTTTACTAGTCACCTCTCATGAAGACAAACATTGATTTTTCTCAAAGATAACCTAATCTAATTCTATGTTGAAGAAATGCTTTTTCATCTTTTAAATTCTTTTTAGCTGTTTCCCATAAAACAATAGCATTCCCCAATAGCATCTCTCCTCCATTTTGGTGCTGAGATGCAGTTGGCTTTTATCACCCCACCTAAGACTTGTCTGATTTTGCATGAAAAAAAAAAATACCAGCCATCAATATTACTTTTATGTCTGTCTTAGGCTCAATGGCTCCATCTTTGATGCATTTGCTCTGAATATTCTTTTCATTCTGTGTTTTTTCTTATACATAGTGGATTTGCCAGTTGGCCTCTTCATAGTTATTTTAAAAAATGACCAGTTTGTAGCTATAATCCAGCTAAAGTAGCCAAATTATGTGAAATGAATATCTTCCAGGGGCCATGTTTGCTGTGGTTAAGAGCTTGGGCTCTTTTTTGAGGCAGTTTCTCACATTCTGACTTTCAGTGGTTACCAAGAAAGAGGTCTGCTTTATTCAAATAATCATTTTGAAAAAAATTTTTTTTATTTATTTCAGAATATTATGGGGATACAAATGTTAAGGTTACATACATTGCCCTTGTCTCCCCTCCCTCCTCGAGTCAGAGCTTCAAGCGTGTTCATCCCCTAGACGGTGTGCATCACACTCACTATGTTTTCAAATCAACTTATTAATTTTCCCCCCAATTAATATCTTTACTACCATCATCTTAGTGAAAGGAAATTCACAGAATTATTTTGTTCAGCCTTCTGTCTTCTAAAAAAGGAATTTTTAAGCCTTGTCTTTCAAAAGCAAACCACCACCAACAAAAAAACCCAAACAAATAAATATAAATACCCAAATCTTGAAACTTTGTAAAAGGTCTCTTCACTCAATCCGCTTATTTCCTCATTCTTTCTCTGTTCTCACTGGCTTATAAACTTGTTTTCAATTATCTCAAAGCTCCTTTGCCGGCGAGTAACAGAAACTCATTCATACTAACTCACACAGGAATAATCTTGGATCTGTTATTGTTGTTTGAGATTTCAGGATTATTTCCCAGAACCCAAAGGCAGGAATTATCTTCCAATGAATCAGAGCAAGAAAAGCCATCTGCCAGGAGGGCGACCACTCTCACTCTCTGGAAACTTATAAACTCATTTGTTTCCGTTCTATTCTACACTCCCACCTCATTCTTTTCTCTCTTTTCCTCACATCTTCTGCTTCTCTGTGAACACAATTAAAAAGTACTACCCCATAGCACCCAAGTTTAAATGCCTGCTGAGTTCAAATATTAAAAGAAAATAGCTAATATTTTTGAAAACTAAATCCAAACTGTCTCAAGAAAGAATGTAATGGGCCCCAGATACTCAGGTTTCTCTCCTGGCCCAGAAATACTTGGTCAAGGATCCACTTCCAACAATTGACAGAAAGAATGGGGTTGAGTTTTTACCCCAAAAGTTGTCTAATAGACAACCCAAGACTATTTTTCATCTTTACCTTTCTTTTTCAGAATAGCGGCTCATACATTTCTTCTCTATTTCAAAGAATCAATTTCATCAATCTCAACCTTTTCAAGTACAAAATGAAGCAGTGATTCAGCCAAGGAAAGCAGTGAGATGGGAAGGAGCCTGTAGCAGTTTTTCGGTGCAATCCAAGTGCCTGTAGATTGAGATGAGGCTCACACACAGGGCAACCGAATGAGGTCTACTATCCCATGGAGTTACTCATGGACAGAAATTCAGTTCTGTTTGCTTCTGTAGTCTGGCAGTTCACACATTAAAGTCACTGCTATTAGTTGCTCTTGGAGCAGTGTCCAAATAACGTAATAACATTTCACAGTTATTAGCCTTTTCTAAGTTATTGCACTTCGCTCAGTCCTGGCAAGAAGCCCATGTCCTGGAGCAGAACTCAACTTTTAAGCACCGTAGCGATTGTCCTATTTTAAATAATGGAGTTGCCAATGGAGACAAAGGAATTTTATGATCCTTAAAGAATCATTCACTTATCTATTTTAAATGTTAGAGGTTTAGTGCTCTTGGCTGATTAAATCAAAGCCGGGCAGTGGTTTCTCTACAGGTGTCAGAAGAAATAATAAAACCACATTTCTGTCTTTTGAGCTCACTTTCTATGGGGTTCCAATAACCCAAAAGAAACATTTTCTGCATCAGAAAAGGTTATAGCTATGGAAATTTCTTGTCTGTATATATTTGTAAGGCACGGAGGATGCACATGCTGTACAGTTAAAGGATAACATCAGTTATCCTAAATGTCTTATCATGGCCTCTAATGACATTAGATCTCCTACCAATAATAATAAAATCCAGTTATACCTGAATAATACTGGGAAAAGTCACTTACCTGTCTTTTCTCCTCATTTCTTGAATATCAAAGGATCATCTGAATATAGAAAGGTACTACATGTAAAATATTTTGAGTTTCTCTCAAAAATGTACTGTGCCTACCTAGATATTCCAACACTCTTTTTTCACTCCTACTTCTCTCTTGTAAAATATATCCTAGAAAAGATGAACTTAAATATCTCTGACCTAGAACCTCTAACTGATTGAACACAGAGGTGTACACCTGAACCAACCTGAGCCCTTCACATGTTCTTTCTTGGGAATTCAGAACTGAAACACAGAAACTGATTCAAGGCAGCCAAAATGGAGCACCATGGAGACTTCAGGGTTTTAGTTGCCCCAAGGGACAGCCATGTACATGTAGATGAATGGACAGAGAAGTTAGTGGTTAAAAGAAAAGAATTAAACAGATGTCTAGAAGATATCAATGTTGAGGGAAAAAGAGAAGCAGAAAGGAAATGTTTGAGTTTTGGGCAGCTGTCCTCATGAAGTATGGGGCTGTACTTGTTTAGTTTTGCAGAAGACCCAGGATTCTTATGATACACCTCCCTTTAGTAAGTTAGCTTGAGTCAGTTTCTATTTCTTGCTATTGGTAGCTTGAGAATTTCGTATCTCTTCATCTTGATTAAGACACATACTATTAGCTCAAGGTTCATTGAAATAAAAGAAGAACAAAAATGTGTGTGTGATCAAATCAGGCACCATCATTCAAAATAATGACACACAAAACTGGCAATCACAGCCAAAGGGCTTTCACAGACACTGCAACATTTAACCCCCCTACCATTCTCTATAAGCAAAGCTCATTTTACAGATAAGGAAAAGGAGGCATAGAAAGGTTACCTTCTCTAAAAGCACATAAATCATATTTGACAGAAACAGAGCTAGTCGGAAGACTTCTGGCTTCCCTACTCATGCACTTTCCATGGTATACTCTGTAAGGCTAAGATATGCTATAGAACCAAACCCCAGGTGCATAAAAGGAATTTCTGGCGTATTATTAGTTAAAATTGTTAACCAAGTCCTCCAACAATGCCCTACTTGTTCCCAGCTTCACCAATCACTCACAATATGAATCCGACTCTCTGTCCTTCTTTATAAAATTCATGCAAGGTGGAGGTAGGAATTAGAGATAATGAATGAAAGACCCCAGCACAGGGCCTGGCCCCAGCAAAGCTGGGCCCAAGACACTCCCCTTATAATATAGGACTGCTTTTTCCAGGCAAAGAAAGAAAGGTAGAGGCAGATCCAGGAGCATTCTCCTTCTACTCTGCTTCCCTCAAGTCTTGCAAATAGTGGGTTGACCAGCAGAGCAGGAGACTGTTGAAGGCATTCACAAAGGGCTGCCTCTTCTGCCTAGTGAGTGGGATTTGTGAGTTTTGTACCTTCTCAAGCTCTAGAATTGATTATCTTACCTTAGGGATTTTATCTTTTATGTTTTTATTTATAGCTCCTCCTTTCTTGGGTCTTGGCTTGGTAAATGACAGAAATTCCTGGTTGTACATCTTCTTGTTACAGATGGCCTGACTTTGGTTCCACCCCCTGTCCCAGATAAATTTCTCTCCAGAAGGACCAATCAGGGACTGCGCTCCTCACTCACACAAAGCCTCACTGGCTATTTTCACTAACTCTATTCTTTAATGGAGTCACTTTTAGGAACATATGTTCATTCCTACTAGACTGTAACTTTTCTCATAGCAACTTCTACTCTTCATTTTAGTTTGTAATGGTATATTCTGATCATCTTCAAGCCTACCCAAATCACATAGCTGCTGTACGCATTATCTCTTACATTTGTGGTCATTTCCCTCTTTATCTCCCCTACATATTATATAAACAAAGCTCACACCAGGAGTGCATTCCAAAATTGTCCATAATGTGGAGTCTTATTCTCTTTCCCTCTCTATAAATTGCTTTGCCATTTTATTCTCTTTCCCCAGCAGTAACTGCTCCCAATTTGTCAAATACCTCCATCTTATTTCTTATCTTTCTCGTTGTAAACCATTTGAAACCCTCTGTGTAAGAGACACCAGATAAAAATAAGTTGAATGTCGCTGACATGAGTGACATAGAGACATTTAGCTCATGGGTGCACATGAGGGCAAGTTGAGGGACTGGACTCTTCAAATCTCTCTGCTTTTTATTCAAACCCTTATGAAAGAACTAATGAATGTCAAGAACAAGCAGTTGAAGTGCTTACTCTTGGGGATGTGATACCTGGAGATGTATTTACTCTTCTTTCTTTATTCTTCTGATAATATTGCATATTTTCCTTACTCTCTCACAGTCTTACCTCTAAAAAGAATTTTTATCTGTTTCTGTCTGTGTTTCTATAACACATGTTTGGATTCAAAATCCAGTTAGTCAAATCCCTCAGGGAGAAATTCAAAGGAGAAAGGGGAAGGAGAAAGGGTGGGAGGAAAAATGGAAAACTAAAGGAGAGAGAGGAGGATGGAGAAGTGGAGGAAAGTGTAGCAGCCTGGGCAGCTAAACTGTGCAGCACTGATTTTTCTTAGCATCTGCTGGAGGTAAGAGAAAATATTGCTATCATCTAATCTGATCTATTGTCACCAACTGCCACATGACAGTGATGTGATCCTGAGAGATAACTTTTGCATTAGGCTGCATCATTATCCAGAAACCAGAGGAAACTAACTTAATATGTCACTCTAAAATAAGAGTCACTGTCAGGCAAAATAGGACAGACACAAATGGGCAGAGGGAAGTGTGCCTTTGCTTTATGTGTCAAAGCATAGTCACTGCTTCATGTACGGCAGACTGGTCTTTATCTCCCCACCATCTAATAGTCAGCTAATATTTACTGAGCACTTACTAAGTGCCCAGGCTTGGGCTGAATGTTTTACCTGCATCATCTCATTCCCTCCCCACAACCACAGAGGAAGGTCAGTGCTATTATTATCCACATTTTACATAAGGAGACTGAGATACGGAGAGGTTCAGAAACTTGTTGAAGGTCACAAATAACATGGTAAAGAATGGAGAGGCACACCAGCCTGCACTACTGACACTATGGCACTTTCTCCTGCCATGCTTTCTTTCCCCTTACCTATGATCGTCCCATATCTTGCGACCCCTCTTTCTTTCCTTGCATAAGTCTTACTTATCTCAGTAGACCCCAATTTTTAAATATCTCAGCCACGCCCAAGAAGCTGAGTCAGGGTACAATACTCATTGTTATTCACATGTGCACTTGTTCTGTCCTGTTGATACTTTCTTTCTGAAGGGCTTTGAGGTGACACTGAGCCAGCTTCTGATCATTGTCCAACTGTCATCAATAGGGATGTTCTCAGAGCCTGAAAAACCACCTTAGCAGACCTCAAATTTCAAAAGCTAAAGACATTGTCTGAACTCCTTCTCATTCAATCAGTCTCCAGATGGGCCAATTTATTTAAGCCCACTTGACCTTCATTTTCTCATCTGCAAAATGGAACCAATATAATGCCTGCTGCATAAACCTGTTGTATGGAACAAATGAGATGAAGCAAGAAAATGTATAGACTTGTGCTTAATATAAATTATGTATTCTATAAGCTTTAGCTGCTATCATTATTATCATTTATTAGAAAAAGTTTTTAATCCTCATTTAGCAGAGGAAGAAACTAGAATCCAAAAATGAGGTTTAATGCCTCAAATTGTACAACTAGTCCCTGGCAGAGGCAAAAGCAGACCTTTCACATAACAAGCATTAATTGAACACCTACTATGTGCCAGGCTCTGTGGTACATGCTGGGGACACTCAGATTAATTTGTACAATACAACCTTATATTAAAATGCCTATTTTCAATATGACACATTTCTCTAAATATTCATGAATATTCCCCAAAGAAAAAAATGCTAAGGATCCTGGAGAGATGAATTGTCATCTCAAGGTCAAATGATAGATGCTATAGACAGTGTGTAGAAAATAATAACTCAGACACTCTGACATCTAAGCTGCTACCCATTCCTTTCTACTATGCTACCTTCAGCCGAATATAATTAGAAAAGTATATCTTTAGAAAACTAACACCCATTATGCAATGTATTGCGATATCAACTATAAATTATTCTCTCCATCAGTGCAGGAAATTGGGTGTTGACTGTGTTTAAGTTAGGGGAAAAAAAGAGCTGATTCAAAATTTACATGAGAATATCATTTAGAAAGTGAAGCTTTAGTAGAAAAAGCCATAGACTAAGAGTTTAGAAAACTTGGTTCTGGTTTAACCTGCTCCTAACTACATCGCTTCCTCCCTTGTTGAATGACCACAGTTTCATTTCTGGTCCAAAGACAGTGTATGTGTACATGGAGAGGGGCTGGGTTGGGCATTGGGCAATGGGGAAGCTGCCAGGATGTTTATATGTTGCCTTTCCTGTGGGCACTGTCTTTATATCAATTTAATTTAATTTTATTTTACTGTTAGTACCTGGAAGAATCACCATTTAATATAAGGTCTTTATACACAAAGAATGGAAGAGGACTCATCCCAGTCCACTGGAACACATTGGTTCTCAGGCTTCCTGGGCATAATTGCTGGGGCTCAGGTTCTGGGGAAAGGAGCAGAATGAGTGGGAATCCGGCCAGTGCCTTCCCAGCTTCAGGAGTAAATCAACAGAAAGAAGCCTTCCTCCCTCCTGTTACGACTTCCAGGCTGACCCTGCAGATCTTGTCCGGGCCAGAGTTGCAATGAGGTAACGAGGAGAGACAAAGTGGAAAAAGCTGATCCCAGACAATGTGAGACAGAGAGAAAAGGGAGGAGAAGAAAGAGAAGTGTGACAGGGATTGGTATCTTGGGGGTGAGAGATCATTATTAATAATAATGGTGGCTCCCATTTGCAATATCTTCCATGTGCATAGCATTGTTTGTAGTTGTTTCTAATAATTGTTACAAGTTAAATACTACACTTGAATTTCAGAGATAAGGAAGTGGAAACTCAGAGAGGTTAAAGAACTTACCCCAGGACAAACAGTAAGTATCAGAGCTGAGAGCTAAACTCATGTCTGTCTGTCTCTAAAATCTATTCACTTTCTGCATGCTACACTGGGGTATACCTGTGGAAAAATATAGAAAACTGAGAATATTTACATCAACTAATGACTGTATTCAAAACTCAAGACAGTCAGTTTCCTCTTCTGTAAAACAAAGAGATTGAGGACTTATCCAGAAGCTTGATTTTGGTCGAAGAGAAGTTCAAGACCCTCTAACATCTGCCTTGATGCAGCACACACTATAATAACTCGAAAGTAACCTCATCTAATTCTCAGTAAATTAAATCCACTTTGGATAAATGGGATAAATACAATAAACCCAATAGCCATGTAAGATTCTGCAAGTGGAGATAAATATAAGTAAAAAACAAGAATTTCCAGTTCCTTGAGATTTATGAAGGCTGAGAATTAAAATAGAGATAGATCTTTGCATAGAGTGGCCTGACAATACATCATGGAAGGGAAGTCTTTCTTAAGGTCATTGTTTTCCCGGGCATCTACTTCACTCTCATGCCCTCAAGTAATTTTCCTCTGCTTAGAAGTGTTCAGAAGTGCAGAACTCACCTTTTTTTTTTTTTAACTTCTTGGAACTGAGCTCAACTCTCTACAAATCATAGAGAATATAATACTTAAATAATTCATTTTAGCTGAAAAATGCTGGTCATTTGGCGCTGCCTCTGGACTCCTGACAAACAAGCTAAAATAAAGGGGAGAGAAGACTTGCTCGTTTAGTGGAGTATTTTCAAGACAACATGTAATCAGAATAATCAATACAAGTGCAAGTTTATGGAAACTTTTATCTTATGAAGTAAATCATAATTGCCATGCCAAAGCTTAGCATTAAAAGAAAGAGATGAAAGCTCTCTTTACAAATGCTTTCTTTTTTTTTTTTTTTAAATAGGATCTAGCCAAATCACCTGGCATTAGCTATTCTGTGAGATTTATCATCAAAGGTATCCTTTTTAGGCTCTAGCATTCTTTTAATTGTTTGCTTGAATGAATTGGTGTGGTGGAATGAGGACATTAAACCTAGTCAAATGGTTGGTGTTGTGAACAAAAAGTACGTGGAAACACTGAAAGAATCGATGTTCTGTGTGTGGTTGTTGATCATAGGTCACACATCTTCCCAGATCCTTGCAGTACACTCTGTGATCTTTCTCTGTTTACCTCTTCAGCTTCACAATCTCATCATTCTCCATCCTCACCGTTCTTGACTTTCAGTTAGACTGAATTATATTTAGTATCCTAAATCCATACTCTTGCCTTTCCCACTCCTGACCACCAATCTGCTCTCCACAATGGTTTGATCTTTTTAAAATCAAAAGCAATCATGTCACTTCTCTGTAACCCTCAGTGGAAACTTACTGCACCTGAGCCAAAGTCTTTACCCTCTGACTCACTGGGCCTTGCAAAATTGAGTTTTACCTTCACTTCCACTCCATCTTGTACCATGTTTCCTGGAGCTCTCACCTCCGCCCTCTTGAGTGTCTCTCTTTCCTTCTCCTTTGCCTCCTTTGACTAAAAAGGCAGAAATAAGATAAGCTATCCCTGTCTTCTAAAGAGGTCATTCTCCTTTATACGTTTGCTTCCTAGCACTCATCACCATTGGTAAGTAGATCTGGTATTTTGGTTACTCTTGGGCTTCCCCACTGGATTGAAAAATCGGAGACTGTGTGAATTGCTCACCATTTTATCTCCAGTGTGTAGCACAAAGACTGGCACATAACCATTTGTTTAGTAAACATATTCTCTCCATTAACTGCTTTTACCCCCATTACCCTTTCCTCTCTATCACAACCTCTCAAACATCCTGCGTGTCTTATCACAGAAAATATTCTTCCAAAGCACTCTGCCTTTCACCCATCCTAAAACTCATTGCTTGCATCTTAATAATCTGTGTGTGTACCCCTCCCTTTCACTAAATCATGCTCTCTCTAGGGATATGGGGCCATGGCTTGTGTATTTCTGTGTCCTCAGGCTGAGCCAAGTGTCTGGCACTAGCAGAACCCAGAAAATTATTTTTGAACAAATGATTGAACTACAGATAGAGTGCTGTTCAGTTATTATGAACGAGGATGTCAGCTGCTTTTTAAACAGTATCTAAGTTTTACTTCTTAAAAAAAATGCATTAGCACATAAGGGTGTGGAGTATGTTTGTGTGTGTCAGAAGAAAGCTCATATTGACTGGAACGTGTGCTTGACATTCTCCATGGCATCAGCACTACTGGCTGCAAAAGCAAAGACAGGGTAGAGGCTGCGCAGCACGTGCATAAGATGATATCCTGGGTGGTTTTGTTTTAACCAGATTGATTCGTTCATTGGGCATCACCTAGCTGTGCACAATGCCTCTGAGAGATTAGCTCAAGTGTCTCCATTTGCTTTTGAAAATGCAAATAGCTTTGGCATTGCTTGGCAGGAGGTATCTTTTTCACATTCTCCCTGAGGTGATAAAACTGGGAAAATATTTTTAAGGAAGAATGTGAATCAGAAATGATGTTTTCAAAATGGAGAACAGGACGGTAGATACCATACAAAGAGTCCTCTCAGTTCACACCACAGTCTGTGAAGACTGTGCTCTCTACCCTCAGAGTGGGGGTGAGGGCGGAGGCCAATAATAATGTGGCATTTGTGTTGATAAATCCTCTCTACTACACAGAAGTTATTGGACCAAGTAGGTGTCTGGGTCGGTGGGTTACCTCCAATTCTTCTCTCAGGAGTTTGGAATTAGCATTTCAGGATTCTGGCCACCTTTTCTTTTTGCTTGAGTTGAGGCGATATATGCTGGGGAGCACAGGGCCGCCATGTTGCTTCATGGGCAGGGGAAGAAGAGAAAGCTGGTCCCGAGGGGAAAGAATGAGACAAAGGAGAGCAGCAGGGATGAAAGACGTTGTGGTTCTGGTGAGGCAGAGACAGATATGAAGATGAGGATGGTCGCTAGCTACCCTGAAGCCTAGTATCTGTTTTCTTATTTCCACCTTTTTAAAGACCAGGCTGCTCGTGCATCTCTGATATACTCCTGCTTCCTTCCAAGTTGCTCTCATGACTTAATGTATTTCAAGCAGATTTCCCTTATTTGAAATCAGAAGTACTTGACCAAGGCAAGGATTTAATACTAATACTGAGTCTTAAGGCATTGAAGGTGACTTTAAAAAATATATAACAGAGACCAATAGGGAAGTAAAGAGAAGAGATACACTGGGCTGAAAGGAGGTGATCTTGTTTCCCACTAAAATGACATGGGAACCTTCTCTCCTTCTCTAGCCAAGAAAGACAACCAAAGTGCACAGACTGCCTGACTTGATATTTGTCATAGAGAAGTCAGCAGGTAACTTGAAAACAATGCTCCAAATTGTGTAGAAAATCAAATTATTTACTAATTATCTATTGGTTAAATTATTAAGAGAAGTGCTTGTCTCTGAAGCCAAAATACTTTGGTTTACTAGCTAATCCTCACTATTTTTGATTCAAAAAGAATTTTTTTAGGCCCCAAAGTCAAATTAAGGATGCAATAGTTTATAAAAAATGAGACATGAAGATACTTGTACCCTCAAAAATAAACCCTGATGTCATATGAATATAAAAGGCATAGTTGTAAAGTGGTAAGGTTGTCTGTTTTACCTGATAAAGTAGCTAGTTTATAGCCTGGTCTCGATGCTGTGTTCTAACATTTTGAATTAACAGCAGCATCATTGGTATAAATATAGAACTAAGGTGACTATTTTAAAAAGAGTTATCCTTGAAATGTATTCATGCGGTAAGTTTAATGAAGATATAAAGTACTTTGAATACTTTACAGTTAACCTTCTACTGCAGACATTTCTCTGTGAGGTTCTGTTAGCCCCACTTGTTAGTAGTTAATTCTGGTAATGGCATCAATAGCAAGTGTCATTTGTGGAGAGTTTACTGGCTGGGCACTTTGCAAAGGGCTTCATGGACATTTCATTGGGATCTTTCAACAACCCCCTGATGAAAACAATGTATAGATCAGAGAATGGAGAATCTATTTAAATAATCTACATGCTCTTGAAGATTTGAACCAAACTCCATTCTTAACTAATCACTACAATATATTAAATGCATGCAAGACCAAGAATTAAGATAACACACAGTCTATTTAAACAGGTTTTGGTTAGCCACGCTGATGACAAATCTTGGAGGAATTTTCAGAAAATAAAAGAGATTACAAAGCCCAAAACCTCACTTCCAGGTATTAAAAACTAGTGAATTTTCAGGGTCTCTTAGAGCTTCAGTATCCCTTTTGCAAAGATCTACATTGTGTATTTCATGGAGTCATTCAAAGCTGATTTCATTTTCTTTCAAGTAAATAGAAAAAGGAAGGGAAATTTTGTCAATGGAGAAATTCCTCGAAATTATAACTTTATATACCTTGGAAATAAACGAAAACTATCATTTGTATATCAAGTACTTACCATGTTTACCTCTTTCATTGCTTACAGGGGCCCCACTTTGTGTGTGTGTTGGGGGAGGCACACACGTGTTTTCTAGATGGGAAAAGATACACAACAAAGACTTAAGAGATCTAATTTATATTCCTGCCTTTGGCTATAATATATTGTATATACCTGGGCAATTGCTTAACTTCCATTTCCCCACTTTTCTCAGTTGTAAAGTTGAAATTTGACTGTGCATGGTCTCTTTTTACCCTGTGATTAAAGGGATGGAGCTTTGAGCCACATGATATCAGCCTGGTCTCCCCAACAGAAGGGCCATATGACAATACATTCATGCCTATGCAATGAAATACCAATAAAAACTTTACATACCAAAGCTTGATTGAACTTCCCCAGTTGGCAATACTCTGAGTCTTGTCACACAGAGCTGGAAGGCAGAAACACCATCCAGTATTCCACAGGGAGATGACTGGAAGCTTTGCATCTGAACCCCTCCCAGACATCACCTGTGCATCTCTTTTGCCTGGTTCCGATTTGTATCTCTTGCTGTAATAAAATTGTAATCATGAGTAAAATAAATAAATAAGCAAAGTAATGGTATTACATGCTTAATCTTGTTAATATTTTTCCCCACATGGAGTGATGATCATTCCCAAACCATGGAAAACTTTCTACTGAGAAGGTTTCCAAAGTCTTTCTTTTCTTTCCACCCCACCCCCTTGCCTTAGACCTTTAGAAAGCATCATTTGATAGGAAAACTGCACTTTCTTTAGGGGGTTAATGGTAACTTTTTAAGCATAAAATTGTACAAACATGATTGAAACAAACGGAGCATTTAAATCAATAACAACAAATCATTAGAGCAGCTGGTAATTAACCTTTCATCTCTGTAAAGGATTATTTAGACAGCAAGGCAGGGCAGCATCTTGTATAAAAGTGTGGTGTTAGTGGAAAACCTGCTGGTCCAAACACTGTTTTAATCATGAGTTAGAAATATAAAATGAAACATAATTTAATTTTTAAAACTGATGCTTTTCAGATGCAAAGCTTCCAAAGGTAACTGAAGATTACAGTGTAGGGTTTTCCACTCATATAGCAGTGATCTCTAGATTACAACTTAGTTTTTCTAAACATAATTTATTTATTCTCTACATGACTTGGATAAGAAGAAATTGCTTTCGAGAAATATAAAATATATCATATAAAGGAAAAAAAGTACTCCTCTAAGCATGGGGTAAGGGAAAGAAGTACCCTTTCCTCAGATCAAATAACCACCAAACCATTAGATAGTTCTTGGTGTTTTAGATTATTTATGTTACCTGTAGGGAGATCTCAAAAGAGTTCAAGTTTGATTTGAACTTGAGTTCAAAGATTGCTAAACTAGACTTTAGCAATAGATCTGATTCATAGCATGGCCTCAGCAAGATATAAAAACTGATATACCCTTCTAAGACTAATGATAGAGAAGATCACATTCATTTGTCATCCATTCACTCAACAAAATTATTGAAGACCAAGTATGCACAAAGCACTTTGCAAGATACTAGAAGAACACAATGATGAGTCAATCTGTTTTCTAAACTCAAGGAACATAAAAGCTAATAAGGGATACAGATGACTCATAACTATTCTAATGAAGATAATCACTGCATAAAGTAGGATCACATAAAAAGAACATGTCATTTACTCTTAGAGGGTCCAAAAGGGCCACGTATAAAAAATATCAGTTAAGCCAAGACCTGAGGGCTGAGTAGGAGTTGGCCAGGGGAGGAAAGAAGAAATGAGTTTATGCTTAAAAGAATATCAAACACAATAAATACAAGAGAAAACTGTGGAGCTGCAAGTATTTTCATCTACCAGGAGCTTAGAGTTCAATAAAGGGAGATCAGAAAAGTAAGGCTGAGGAGATAAGTTGCAGCCCTACCATAAGCTGCCTAATACACCCTAGGAAGATTTTTAAGGATGGGTTCACTGACACGATTCTACACATTCAAGTCTCTAACTCCTCGCCCATTTCTGGGTTATTTGAGCTGAGTATTTTGGTTGCAGATATATTTTACAAAGCTATCCTCACATCTTTCCCAGAGCCATACTATCAAACTCCCCTAGTAATACCAGTTTGTCTTAGCACCTCTGTACCATAATGAACAACTTTCTCTCTCAAGTGTGCCAAAGTGGTCTTATGCCCAGTGTTTTCCACTTCAGATCTGTTGGAGCAACCAAGTCTTTCTTGGCTGTGGCATAGTTATTTTAGGTTGATAAAATACTACTAGCTCATGAATATGTCAATCTCACTAAGACTCTGTCCCAGGGGCAGTGGAAATTATCCATAAAAACAAACCAAGAATTCATACTTTTATAATATAAGATAAAAGAAAACATCGCCTAAAGAAAACATAACTGATTCAGTAACCTTCAGGGTGCAGAATTCTGCCCTACTGGAGAAGAACCCATAGTGATATCCCTTTATGATTTATAAATCAGCTTCACTGGTAGTCTTTAAAAACTTTGATTCACATTAAAAACATGATATTGTGAGGTTGTTTCCAACTAGTTAAAATTATTACAAAATTTTGTGTATGTAGATACAATCTGAAGGGCTCAATGACCTTTTGAAAAAAAAATGTCTTGCATTTTAGTTTCCTTGAGATGAACAACTAGGAAGGCCAATTTTTAAATATGTTATCCAAAGGTTAACAAGCAAGTTAGAAGAAAAGGAAGAAATTCTGACAGAAGCATTATGATTTTCTCTAAATGGCACCTTCACAATGCCTATTGTAAGTAGGTGATGGAAAATTTCAACAAAATTATTCAAGCCTTCTCCATTCTTATAACCATAGAAAGAGTATACTACTTTAGTCAATCTTGAAATTCTTCTCCCTCTGCTGCATTTGAGTTGAACATGCATAAATTCTATGTCTTTTGTCATTCTACCACTTTCCTATTTCTTGCTTTTCTTGAATCCAGCTAGGGTAGGGATGGAAGAGTCATTCATTCTAACAATACATTTTGAATTGTGCATAAGTGCTTAATGTTGAATAGCCAAAAAGAATGGGGATTAATAAAACCTTTATCAACATAGAGGAAATGTTCAGTGAAATGTTATTATTAGCTACAATAGCCACTGCTGCTATTTGCAGGACACTGTGACTAACTCCTCACAAACATCCAGTGGACATAAGCATGTTTAACTCTACTTACAAATGAGGGAAATCATGCAAAGAGAGGTTAAGTATGTCGTAGGTCACACAGCTTGGCAGAGCCTGGCTACCTCATAACCCAATCTATTTTGCCTTTTTTTCTGGAAATAAACTCAGAGTTGATTTCTCAGTTTTCCTTTTCAGTTGATTGTAGCCATATTACTGAGTTCTAGCCAAAGCATTCTGAGAGGACTGAGGAGTGCCACTCCCAGTCTTGACTCATATAATATTTGGTTTACTACTTTCTGTACGTCTTCCTCCTTCTACCACAAACTTTGGAAGCCATCTTTGAGAATGGTAACATCAAGGGTGGACAGAGCCTGGGTTCTTGAATCACCACTTGGAGGACAGCCACTAACCAACCAGGTTACTTGTTTTGTTCTTTTCATAAGAGAACAATCCACTAAGATTTAGGAGTTTATTTATTACAGGAGCTAGTGTTATGTTAACCAATACATATGGCTAGTACCTGGAGGAGACAGGATTTGAATTAAGGTACACCTTGCCACAAAGCATATGCTCTTAGCCACGTCTCAGCTATCAGACCATATAATGCCTCCAATATGTTGCCTCTGGCATTGTCATAATGAACACTATATTAAAAACTGACTCCTTGAAGCATTTGCAAAATATTTCCCAAGCCTCAAGCTCAGTGCTCGTTCTATCAAAAAGATAGGATCTTTTTTCTCTCACTCTAGGTATTATAGTTTGGATGTGGTTTGTTTCAATAAAACTCAGGTTGAAATTTAATTGTCAATGTAACATTGCTATTGGGAGGTGGGGCCTTTCAGAGGTGATTGTATTGATAAAATGGATTAATATCTTTCTTGAAGGATTGGATTAGTTCTCACCAGAGCAGGTTGTTATAACGCAAGGTTGTGCTTCCTGTTTAGTCTTTTTTATACACCTGCTTCTGCTTCTGCTTCTGCTTCCCTGCCACGTTATGATGTAGCACAATGACCTCAATAGATACCACCCAACGTGATGGCCCAACCTTGAACCTCACAGTCTGCAGAACTGTAACCTAAATGAACTTCTTTTCTTGGGTCTTCTGTTATAGCAACACAAAAACAAAGACACAAGGAAATCAGAATCATAGGAAATATTAACATAATATGCCTAATGGTTTACAAAGTGAGATAATGGCAATCACCTAATGGCTGCTTGCTCATTTATGACAACTTGCCTGCTAATTTAGTGATTTCATTGGTTAAAATAGTTTTAACAACTGCACCCCTAACACATAAATTATCTAGGCTTCACTGAGTAAAACACAAACAATTATCTGTCATCTAACACTATGGAACTTATGGACTTAAACGTGAATTGGAATTTGGCAAAATAAAGGGGAAATGAATTTCAGTTTCTGGATGCATTCATGATTATTGAGGATGATAAAAATCATCAAGATGAGATTGCCAAACCCATTTTTCCTAACACTTTGTTCTTAAAGTCTTTTTGTGGAAATCCATCTTGTCAGCATCAAGAAAATGAGTTGCGGTTAGATGAATTCTGATATTATAGTCAGACTCCCTTGGTCACTCAATCCCCCTGAGCTCTAATAAAATAATCTGCCAAAGGGGTTCAGGAATAAATGCTGTATTTATAAGGCCACTGAAAGAGCTGTTTTGGTAAGATTTCACCTATTGATTATCTCACAAATGATATAAAATAAGAAGATAATGTCTTGCTACTCTAAAGCAATGTGTTATTTTTACCTCCAATATGAAAATTCTTCAACTATCTCAATAGGACTAAAACTAGGTGAAACAAACAGTCCCTAACTTTTGTTTAAATACTGAGGGAGGTAAAAAGATCCTTCTATCTAAGAAAATCTTCCCCACCTACTTTTTGGTGTTTAAAGTAGTTTAATAAGCTACAAAACCAAAATATCAAAAGACATAAAAATCCCCTTTGGGTAGGAAACATAGGAACTGAAATTTAAACTTATCCAAAAATGATCTATTTCAGAAATTTTCCCCAGAGCAGACTGTGATCAGCAAAAAGAAAGGCGATAGCTCAATGTCACAAAGAGAGTAAAAAGTTCAGAAAGAAGAGGCAAGGAGCTCCCCCAAACTATTTTCTCTTATTGCTCTACTCTGCCTTGGGCCAATTTGGTTATCAAATTTTATCTCCACGAATGTATGCATAAAGCAGAAGTAAAATTCAATAGCATCTTTGGTCATGGCTATGTTCCATGAGCATATTTTCACATTCTTAATATGCTTTTTAAAGACAAGGGACCTCACAATATAAGCTTTTAAAAGGCTTCAAATTGGTAGGAACAATTCATTTACAAACTTAGTTGGTGGTAACTGTCTCATTTAAATCTCATTTCCGTAGTATATGTATAGGCTTCGTTTTTAATATGCAAAGCATTTTGTTCGAATTGAATTTCCCTGTGCTTATTAATCACATACAATATTAAGAATGGAACCTCAAAATAACATTGCCTCCCAGAAAGTGGCTTTTTCACAGCTTTCCAGAGTACATTAAGTATTAAAATATAGCATTAAAAATTATTTTTCTGTACTTACCTATTATATAAGCTATTTCAAAATTTATATCTTACTGCCTGACATATTTTGCACTGTGTTCTTATCAACCTAATTCCTTTTTCACTGTTAGGAGAAGTGACTGGAAAACATGATGATAAAAATAAATTAAGGTGCATTTATTATAGGTCACACATGTGTTTCACATTCCTTATTTGTGAAGGATTCAAGTGAAGGCAATAGCAGAGGTGAGAAGGACTGGAAAGAAATATTCTTGTAGGAAATCCTTTCCCATACCTTTCCTTTCTAAACCAAGAAGGGAAGATTATTTGATTGATCAGATTATGGAATATTTGTTGAGCATGAGTCACGAGGACACAGGGTCATTGTATCAAAAGAGCAATACATGGAACTGTTACCTTCTCCTCTCTCTTATCTCTTGTGTTTTGATGGCAGGAGGCTGGGAGCCAGAGATTGGAGATGAAGATTTGGGATTAGGAGAAAGGCATGGATGCTTGTGCATTTACTGTAAACCAGGAGCTATAGTTGAATGGAAAACTCCATCTACTTCTGAAGTTTCAGCACAATCTCAAAGGGATACTTGGATTTCATTTTTGACATTTGTAATTCTATTGGGAAGCTCACAGAGAGGAAGGTAGGCTGTAACTTGGGGCAGAAATAAGATATTCCAGAATCCTTGACCAAAATACCATCTAATAGCCATCCCCTACCCTACAACAACCCATATGATGCCACATTTACCTCTTATAGTTAATATAAATAAATGAAATTAGTATTGATTGCACTGATGAGATCCACACTTGACAAAGCAACAGATAAAGGGGCTATCATATTTTTATCAGGTTTGAAAGTTCAAGAAACAGATAACAAATTTTATATATAGACTGTTGCCTTGGATTTCTACCAGTGGAATTCTAGAAAGTAGTTATACTTGGAAATTCATTGTTGCCCAAGGGAAAATCAGTGACTTTTTTAAAATTTTATTTAGTTCCATTTCCACATCCAGATAATACTGTTGAAGCTCTTTCTTGGCCAGAAGGTTGAAAAGGGCAAACATGATTTAGGTAATTAGAAGAACTTTTTTCCTTTTCTATTGGACAGGTGTGAATTTACCTAGATTTTGTCATTATTGTGTTTGCTTAATTTGGTGTTTTGGCAGATCAGTAAAGAACAAAGTATCAGTATGGCAGGTTATCAACCTCAGTCTTACTGGCTGGGAATTGCTTTGAAAACTATGCCATTTCCTGCCAAATCATTGTCATTTAATACTAAAGGGGCCAAAAAATTAACACGATGCTACAACTTCCTCTACCTTTATCCTGAATCTTAAACAATAAAATCCATTACATAAGGTATGTAAGCAGCATAGGGGAAAATTAAAGAAAAGGGCTATGTTCCACATTTGTTTAATGAGGATTACAGAAAAGGGAATAACCCCAAAAAGAGACACAAGAAAGATCAAAATGAATGGAAGCAGAGATTCAGAATAAGAGATAACCAGGAGAAACATGATCCTCACAAGAAACCATAAAGATAGTGAGGGAGATTCTCAGTTTCCCACCACATAGTACTTGGGAGTCAAGATGTATTTTAAAAGCCAACGATAGAGATAACCTCAGCAGACTGAAAGGCCTTGCTCCTCCAGGTGCTTGACATCAGGGATACAGGTACATCACACAAAGAGCATCCCTTTGAAGTGCTTAGCTAAGGATGCTAGCTAAAGGCAGAGTGATTTTCATGTCAAACCCTAAAGGCAGTTGTCAGGAACATGTGGCTGCTAAAGAGGACAGGATCCAGATCCATGTAGGTGACATTGACAAGAGGCTAAGAAAGGATTCTGAGACCTGGCTGGAAGCTTGGCTCCCCTTCACATTGTTATGTAGCTACAAGCAAGTCACCTACCATCTTTGTGCCTCAGTTTCCTCTCAAATGGAATGACAGCATTACCTACCACATATGGTTGTGGTAAGGGCCAAATAAGATAATGCATGAAAAACAGTTACCGAGTTACTGGCACAGACTTGGAACTCAATGGCTGAGTTACCACTCTACCACAGTCACTGTGGTACTGAGGACTTGAAAATGTTTCCTAATTCAATTAGCTCCCATTGTAGAGATGGAAAAACTGAGGTGTAGATGTAACATAGGAGATCACAAGTGAGGTAGTGATTAACCCTACATCACAAAGCAGTCACATGAGCCACGTAACAGAAATGTGAGCAGTGGCAGTATGGAATTCAGAAGGCCAGCCCTTAGATCTGTGCCTGAAAATTCAGCCACAAGACCTACGCCTGAAACTACAGATATGTATTTTCACAGGAACCAAAGGGCAGGAATGTCTGCTGGAGCCAGCAGGCCATGGGGACAAGGACCAATTTCAAAGGTGAAGCAGAAGTTTACTTCAAGCTACTTGGTAAATCCCCAGGCTCTTCCTAAAGTGGAAATCAAAGGAGGCCTGCTATTTGATGCTCCAGTTCTTAGGTGAAAAAAAGAATCTCCCAGATTCGTCATTGCTCAAGGTGAGCTGAAATAGGGCGGCTCACAGGCAGCTGTGTTTACTCTTGGGTGCTTTACCCAACTGCACAGGGTCATGCTGTGCAATCTCTGCCAGCAGCCCAGAGAATACTCAATGAAGTTCTTACTGATTGTTAAAGTTTTTTCAGTGTAGCAGGCAATAGTTACCATTGTGAGACATGAGACTTTTTGTTGTTGTTGTTAATACAAGGGAAACAATTGATCCCTCTTTTTCATTCTAATCATTTTCTGGCTTTGACACTGAGCTTGGAGACTCTGGAGACTGTGAAATATATCTTTGTACTCTCATTTAGTGTCTTTAATAAAAAAAAAATTAAGAGACAATTAAATTTGTCTGAATCTATTAGGCCACGTACTGGCATCAGAACCTGTTTTAGAACATGCTCGAATTCACACCTAAAATTTAGAGTCTTTAGGGCTTTGGGGAACCATCCCTCAATCTCCTGAAATAGGGTAAGTATAAAATTCGATTTTTATTTGAATGTTGTAGGAGAAAGGGTCTAAAATTTTTCTTAAGTTTTAATAAGGGTCCCTGTCATGCAAATGTTAAGAACTGCTCACCTTTACTTGCCTCGCAGAATCCTGAATCTGAGCTCCTACTCCAGTCCTGCAGTTGCAAAATAGCTAGTCTCTAGTTTGCAAGCGCCTCATACCCAGTCAAACTGACTTAGGAATTAAAGGGAGCAAATTGATTCTTATTATTTAGTCCAGGAATATATGGCTAGATATAGGCTTTCAAACAAGATCACCAAAACTAATTTTGTGTTTTGTCTTCTTTCTCCATCTCTTGATTATACTCTTTCACAGGTTCAGGAAACACTTTGCTACACAGTGACAAGAAATCCATTGTAGTTCCAATTGTACAACCCCTAGCTGAGAAAACCGGATAGAAACAGTGTGTCTCTTATCCAGTAATTCCAATAATTGACTCCGATTGGACCAACTTGAGTTATATGCTCTATCCCTGAGCCAATCACTATTGTCCAGTGGATCTCAATTGGAGGCAATTTCGCACATTTGGTAATGCCTGGAGACAATTTTGATTGTCACAACTTGGATGTATTATTGGCATCTGGTGGGTAAGAGGACAGGAGTTCTGCTCAACATTTCACAATACACAGGTCAGTCCCCAACAACAAAGAATTATCCACAATTTCTTTATTCATTCATCACTGATGGACACTTAGGTTGATTCCATATCTTGGCTACTGTGAATAGTGCTGCAATAAATACAGGAGTGCGGATATGTTTTCCATATACCGAATTCTCACCCTTTGGATATATACCCATCAGTGGGATTGCTGGGTTATATGGTAGTTCTATTTTTAGTTTTTTGAGGAACTTCCATACTGTTCTCCGTAGTGGTTACACTAATTTACATTCTCACCAACAGTATACGAGGGTTCCCTTTTCTCCAACAATAAGTTAGGGTATACTTTAAATTAACTATAAGAGAAGAACTGGAATGTTCCTAGCACAAAGAAATGTTAAATGCCTGAGATGATAAATACCCCAATTACCCTGATTTGCTTTATTTTCATATATGCCTGTATCAAAACATCACATATACCCTATAAAGATATACAACTACTTTGAACTCATAATAATTACAAATTAAAAATATATAAAAATCAAAAAGGATCATCCAGCCCCAAATTCAATAGTGCCAAGGTTGGGAAAACTTGTGATAGCCAATGTAATGAAGGACTTTGAATGGCCAGGCCTAGAACTCCTGCTTATCACCTGAAATGGGAGAAGAGTAGCCAACAATCAAAAGTACAGAAGGGGAAAATTTCCAAAGAAAATCAAAATATTGCAGCCAGAGGACAAAAGAGTTTGTTCCAGGTAAGGAAAATCAAAAGACATGTCTGCTAGAGACATCTTAAATGGAGATATCTGTCTAAGAGCTCCCTGTCATCAAAGACTCACGTGTCAGGTACGGCACTAAATATATTGTGAGCTTATTACTTAATCCTCACAAAACAATGAAGCAGTTATTATTATACTTACTTTATAGATTAAGTATTTAATGTTCACCCAGCCAATAAGAGGCAAGGAAGTGTATCAAGCTCATGATTTCTGACTCCATAGACTAAGCTCTGTCCATGTTATTCTGTGTCTCATAAGATTCTGTTTGGAGGAGAGAAAAATAGACGTTGACCACTGAAAAAATTAAAAAGAAATAAAAGGATCTTGTCAAGTGATTAATTAGGCTTGTCATGACTTCAGTGAAAGGTAATACTTGTCTTACAAAGGCCTTGCACGGGTTGTACATATTCTGTACATACATGCATGCACTGGTTTTCATTTGTATATTTTAGGTCATTGAATAATTCCTTTTTCATTTTGCTTGCATGAGTCGGGTTTATTTTGGAAAATATACCTAAAGGGCACATAAGTTCTGACTTTTTGCCTATTCTTTATCACCAAATGTCAAGCTTCAAACTGCTTGCCAAAGGCAATTGCGATTTACTTCTTTCCTCCTCAACTTCTGTGAATTGGTAAGATGGTAAAGGATAGATATCTCCAAACAACGACAACAACAAAAAGGACCTGCAGCTCTGGATTTGTATGTGTGAATGTGTTATATATGTTTTAGGGATTGGACATAAGAATTGATGGCTTCATTAACAAAGTGTTATAGACTGATTTTATATCTCTCTCAGCTATCATGGTTTGTTTGTAAATCCCATCAGATTTTATATGCTGGTCATTTTTGAAACTGCTTATTATGGAACTTTCTAAACATACTCCAAATATAACATAAAAATCACTCCCATCTCCCAATTACCCAACTTCAATAGCAATCAATATTTTTGCTTTCTTATTTATCTAATTCTTTGAATTTCTTATGGAATATTTTATAGCAAATGTCAGAGGTTGTGTCACTTAACTTCAAGAGATAGTCTCTTGTGCATGTCAAAAATGACATTTTCTTATATGCCCATAAAGCCATTATCACACAAAACAAAATCAACACAGATTTTTAATGTCATCTGATATCAAATCTAGATTCAAATTTCTCTAATTGTCTAAAATGTATTTTTATATTCAGTTTGTTCAAATTAGCATTTCGGCACGGCCACTAATGGTATTCAGTGGTTAGGACTTTTAATTCTCTTTCAAGACAGAACAATTCCCCTTTTCCACTCCCACTTTTTATGCCACTGATTTGTTAAAGAATCCCTGTAAGGTCTACATGCTTGATTTGGTACATTGTTTCCTCATGGTGTACTTGAATTTATTTTCTGTAGACTAGAAAGTAAAGCTAAAATTCTGATTGAACTCAAGAAGCATTAGAATGTTCATGAATTCATCATGGTGTTATATCCTTCCTATTGCATCATATGAGGGGATACATGTCTCACTTTTAGTGATACTAAGACTGATCAGTAATCACAGGTGGAGGCAGCCTGATTCTCTCATTATAAAGTACCTCGTTAATCTCTCTCACTTAACAGTTCACCATTATTTGATGACTATTTACTTGAATCAGCTATTTTATAATGGGTTATAAAATGATGGTTTTTCTAATTCTGTCATTACTTTTGTGTTTATTAGCTGGAATTCTTTGCCAAGGGCATACGACAAAAGCAAGATAAATTCTTATTTTCCTTTAATTATTCAATGTTCTGAGTAATGGCTGAAATCCTAGCAATCTTCAGTGGTGTCCAATGACATGCATTTTGTTTCTTATATCTCCTTATTTTGGAGGGGAGGGGATATGTCTTATGAATTCATAGTTTTTATTATATATATAGTGTCTTCCAATGAATTATAGCCATGATTCTTTTTTTCTTTTTTGTAGCTGTTTAATATTGAAAATTGCAAACATATATAACTATTGTGAGAGCAATAAATCATGAATCCATGTGTCCGTCTCCCAGCATCAGCAATTAGTAATTCATAGCAAACATAATTTTACCACAGGTCCACATTCTATATCCTCCAAGCCATATGATTTAGAAGAAAATTCCAGTTATATGTTTTTCTATAACATTTACTATGTATATCTTATAAAAGAGAGACTCATTAAAAAATAAAATCATGTCTACAATACCATTATTATAACCAAAGTTAACAATATTCAAAATCACCAGTTCCATATTCATATTTCATGAATCCTCTCACAAATGTCTGTATGTGTGTGTACATTTTGCTTGTTTGGTATCCCAATTAGATCAGTGCACTGTAATTGGTTGATATGTCTCCTAATTATCTTTTTAATTTAAAAAAATTTTTTAAATTATCTTTTAATTTTTAGGTATCTGCATTTTTTTCTTTTTGCTATTTTTTATTGCATAAGCAAGCTTTTAAGTCCTATAGATTTTCCCATAGCTTGCAGTTTGCTGACTTGATAACTATTAAACAGTTATAGAAAAGAATTTCAGTCATCATTCTTTTTAATGCTCAAGTTTCCCCACTTTTAACCAGTGGAAGAAAAAAGTGGTCATCAACTTCATTATACCTCATAGTAGAAAACTATAGAAAGTATTAAAATTAAAGAGAGACTAAGGGAATGAAAAGAATAAAAATTTACATTTTTCTATTAAAGGGAATTTTTTAAAGAAGAAAAATAGTCGACAGAGAAAGACTATAAGTAAATCATTAAAAACATAATTCAGCACCAAGAACAAACATTTAATCATGCCAATACAATTAATGGGCTCCCTTATCATAATAACAATATTTTCGAGTTGAGTAACCTAGCAAAATACAATTAGATATTGGGTGTAAGATGTATAACTTCAGCAAAGTGTATCCAAAAAGATAAAAATAAAAAGACAGCAAAAATACAGTAGGTAAACACATATAAAAAGAAATTGGGGTCATTTTCTCAGAAAGTTGGAAGGAACAGCAATCTTATTCTAGTTCCTTCTAGCTAGTACAGAAATGAGGACAACAAGTAAACAGATATAATTGTTTTTCTCTTACTTCCAGGCTAAATGACCCAACAGTTTTTTTCTTTTCTTTTTTTAAATGAATGTGTTTCTACTTATTTTCATTATGGTTCTTAAAATCTATTTTAAAATACAAGGTATCATTCTTGCTAGCATTCAAAATGATTTATGGAGAAGATCAAAATCTCAGCCCAGTGTCAAGAAACATAAGAAAGAATCACTGAATTCAGACACAATACGATAAGGAATATAATGTGTGCCCAACATGGATTGGTAAAAAACAAAACAAACAAACAAACAAAAGCTTACAGTGACCTGTAGGGCTGAACCCTTCTACTCAGAAAAAAGACAGTGATTTTTCAAAAAGACAAGAGTAAACACTCAGCTAGGAATTCAGCAGTGGACTTACATGAGCCCATACAAACTTCTTTTACTCAACAAATATTTGTTGACCAATAACTGTGTCCGTCACTGATTTTGGCTGCTTCTCTCACTCTGCTGATGCCTCTATGCAAATGTCAGAGCTGTACCAGGGTGTATCACTGAGCCTACGAAATTTAGCATCATTCCACACTTACTCCCTACCCCGCACCATCCTGCTTTATTCTTCTTCGTTGCACCTACATTTTACCTAGTGTCTATGTATGTACATGTATACTTATATGTGTTTAATTTTTTATTGTTTGGCTTTTCTACTAAAGACACCAAAATATAAGCTTCAAAAACATGCCCTGTTTTGTTTTGGTCACTGCTAAATTTCCAATGCCTAAATCAGTGCCGGACACAGTTATTGGTTCAGCCCTACTGGTCACTTTAAGCTTTTGTTTGTTTGTTTGTTTTGTTTTTTACCAATCTATGTTGGGCACACATTCTATTCCTTATCGTATTGTGTCTGAATTCAGTGATTCTTTCTTATGTTTCTTGACACTGGGCTGGGATTTTGGTCTTCTCCATAAATCATTTTGAATGCTAGCAAGAATGATACCTTGTATTTTAAAATAGATTTTAAGAACCATAATGAAAATAAGTAGAAACACATTCATTTAAAAAAAAAAAAAGAAAAAAACTGTTGAGTCATTTAGCCTGGAAGTAAGAGAAAAGCAATTATATCTGTTTACTTGTTGTCCTCATTCCTGTACTAGCTAGAAGGAACTAGAATAAGATTGCTGTTCCTTCCAACTTTCTAACTGAAAAAACTCTGAAAGTTGAACCAGAACTGATGCAAAATTAGCCTTGAATGGGACTTATATATAAGCGTTTATATTGTTTGAAAATGTGAAACTCAAAGCAAAATTGCAAAACAAATTAGTTTCACAAATTCAAGTTAATTTCATTCGATTCCTTAATGTAAAACCCACATAAGACCATAATTGCATATTAATGAGGTAAATGGATTTAATCCACAACAACAAAGAAGAAGAATATTAGATTTATAAACAGACAAACCTGTTTGGAATGCAGCACCTATCATATACCAGTTTCGTGACCTTGGGCAGGATTTCTGACCTCTTTGAAACTCAGTTTTCATAAACATTGAATTACAAAACAGAAAAATGTATATTCAAGGTTAAGTCACTTATTGCCACATGGTGCATCCTATGTGGTCCAAAGCATTTTCTCACCCAGTCATTTGACCTCTGTGCTAATAAATCATCTACCTCAGATACAGAAGCCTTATCCAGCACCCTGTTTTTAAGTCTATCCCACAAATAGGCCCATTATAAATTGCCTTTGTAATGTGTATGTCTATGATTTCCAGTCCTGTAAAAGCATTCTCCCTTTGGAAAGAAAAAAAAAAAAAGAATCTCATACCCTCTACTGTTATTTGCAACTTAAAGATATATCAAATAGTGTGATTACTTTAGTAACGAGGGCATAATTTGTTGGATAGCTTATCTGCCCATCTTCCTTCCTTCTATTCATTTCATTTTTTCTTACATTAGTTTTGGTAAACTGTGATTTTTCTAAGAACTTTCCATTTCATCTAAATTTTCAAGTTCTTTATAGTACTCCTCTGAGGTTTTTGTTTCTTTGCTTTTTTTTAATGTCTATAGGATTTGTAGTGAGGGCCCCTTTTTCATTCATGATTAGTGTGTGTGTATGCATGTGTGTGTGTGTGTGTGTGTGTGTATGCAACTCAATGAGTATCACCCTATGGCTTATCAATTTTATAGTCTTTTCAAAGAACCATCTTTTGGTGGTGTTAATTCTTTTGTTGCATGGTTTGTTTTCTGTTGAATTTCTTTTCATATCTTTAGAATGTACTTCTTACTATATTCTTTGGGTTTAATTTAATGTTTTTTTAAAAGTCCTGATATGGATACTTAATTTATTGATTTTCAGCTTTTCTTCTTTTGTCCTAAATGAATTTGAACCTTAAATTTCCCTTTAAATACTGCATTAGCTGTGTCCCACGTATTTTGATATATATTGTTGTTATCATTCAGTTTAAATCACTTTCTAATTTCTATTAAAATTTTTTACTTGACCCATAGGTTATTTAGAAGTGTGTTTCTTAAATTCCAAATATATGTATATTTTCAGATCATATTTTCTAGTCATTTGCATAATTGCATTGTACCCATCACAATTATTTTAATCCTTTGAAATGAGTTATGACTTATATTGCCCACTACATGGTTAATATTTGTAAATGCCCCATGTGTGCTCTAAAAGAAAGTATATTTGCATATTGGATGCAGTGTTTATATTAATATATAAATATAGATATTTACATACATATGATATATATGAGGTTACTTATTGTATTTATGGAAAAAGAAAGAATAGTTTTTGTTTGTATTCAAATTTTCTATATTATTATTCATTTTTGTATGATTGTTCTACCAAATTCTGATCATTTATTCAATAAATATTTTGGAGTCTTACTTAATATATATATTTGGAGTCTTACTGAGCATTAGGTAGTGTTAACCACTTTCCATGGATCATTTGATTCAATATTGATTCAATATTTGATTCAATTTGATTCAATATTCATAATGGTTCTATGAAATTAGAGAAAAGAAACCAAGGCTCTAAAAGATTAAGTAATTTCCCATTGTGCTACAGCTGGTGGTATAGGAAGTAATGGGATTAGTTCAATGAGTGACATGGGTGACCCAAAACCAGTACTGGAATCTAATTCCATATTACTCCAAGTTCAGGCATTCATAACATTACTAAAAATTACACTAGCTAAAAGTTTTTACATGTATATAGCAAATATTTGTTTGTTTGTTTTTCTCCATCCATCTATTCTGTGAAGTCCCTGAGTATTAATTTCTCCTTATCCAGGAATGACTTTCCTTGGTGATGTTGCATCTTTGTCCTGCACTTTTGAAGAACTAGTGACTGTGTTGTGATTCTCATAGGAAAGGTTAAATTCTTCTATTTATTTAGAAAAAATAACATCCAACTGGGAATGTGACCTGAGAAGAGATCCCTATTTGTCCAGGAGAAATAGATGGATAGATAGTTATTAAAATCATAATATTCTATAACACTCTTAATTGTTCCCCAAGACAGAAATATCTAAGTAGCCCTTACTCTCTAGTATACTGGTCACTTCTTGATGGAGACTTCATCTGATTTGTTTGTTGCTATATGTCTGCTACTTAGCACAATGTATGCTGTTTGTAACTATTTGTTAAATAAATTAACAAATATATATTGTAAAAAATAAACCAGTAAAGGAATTACTGACTTTTTAAAATGTGAATCATATAAAGATATGCATAGTAGATAAAACCTTTAACTATAACACAGGTGCAACTTTTTTGTGCTTTTTATTTTCTTTTTTATTTCAGAATATTATGGCGGTACAAACGTTTTGGTTACATGTATGGCTTTTGTACAGTTTGAGTCAATGTTACAAGTGTACCCATCACCCAGATAGTGTGCACTGTATCCATTTGGTGTGAATTTACCCAATCCCTCCTCCCCCCACCGAACTTGACTTCTATTGAGTTTTACTTCCATATGTGCATATAAGTGTTGATCAATTAGTTTCACTTTAATAGTAAGTACACATGGTGTTTGTTTTTCCATTCTTGCAATACTTTACTTAGGAGAATAGTCTCCAATTCCATCCAGGTTGTTACAAGAGGTATTAGTTCCCCACTTTTTTATGGCTGGGTAGTACTTCATGGTATACATATACCACATCTTATTAATTCACTCATGTATTGATGGACACTTGGGTTGATTCCACATCTTTGCAATTGTGAATTGTGCTGCAATAAACCTTCTAGTGCAAGTGTCTTTTTTATAAAATTATTTTTTTCCTTTGGGTAAATGCCCAATAGTGGGATTGCTAGATAAAATGGTAGGTCTATTTTTAGTTCTTTCAAGTACCTCTATACTGCTTTCTGTAGAGGTTGTACTAGTTTGCAGTCCCACCAAGAGTGTATAAGTGTTCCTTTCTCTCTTCATCCACACTAGCATCTGATGTTTTGGGACTTCATGATAAAAGCCATTCTCACTGGAGTTAGGCGATATCCCATTGTGGTTTTGATTTGCATTTCCCTGATGATTAGAGATGTTGAGCATTTTTTCATATGTTTGTTGGCCATTAGTCTGTCTTCTTTTCAGGAGCTTCTTTCATGTCTTTTGCTCACTTTTTAATGGGGTTGTTTGATTTTTTTTTTCCTTGCTGTTTTGCTTGGGTACTTGGCAGATTTTGGTTATTAGCTCTTTATCAGATGTATAGTATGCAAATATTTTCTCCCATTCTGTAGGTTGTCTGTTTGCTTTATTAATTATTTCCTTGGCTGTGCAGAAGCTTTTTAATTTGATCAGGTTTCATTTATTTATTTTTGTAGTTGCTGTGATTGCCATTATGGTCTTCCTCATAAATTCTTTGCCTAGGCCAATATCTATAAGAGTTTTTCCAACATTTTCTTTCAGAATTCTTATATGTGAAGCTATATTACAAGGCTATAGTAACCAAAATAGTATGGTACTAGCAGAAGAAGAGAGACATAGACCAATGGATCAGAACAGAGAACCCAGATATAAAACCATCTTCATATTTCCATCTGATCTTTGACAAAGCAGATAAAAACAGATGCAACTTTAAAATGGACTTTCTTTGCTTTGTGTCAAACATGTTTTTAATTTCTGTTTCAATCACTCAATAAGTTAGCTTATGTTATAATGTAACGACAAGGTAACCTCACCCAAAACTGAAATTTCCAATTGGGAACTTATTTGCAGGGTTTCCTCTGTAACTTGCAATCCACAAATCACTTAAGTTATTCAGGTATTATGAACTTTAAATGAACTCCAGAGAAAACTGTCCTAATAACCTTCTTTTATTGTTAGTACAACCATAAAGAATTATGGTCAGTCTCTTATTGAAAAATGTATGAGGCAAGATAATGAAAACTGGGGATTATACAATAAATCATTTGACCAGGTATGGAAACAATAAACGTGGATCAACTAAAAGGCTAGCACATTGACTAATGGCACTATCATGGTTATTTCTATGGGAGACAACCAGTTCATCTTTTGCTGAACACGTGCCATAGCAGAAAACCGAATCATTCTGATTTCTTTTTATTACCACTGTTGGCTTTTTTTTTTAATCACAATAGTTTGAGGCTGGCTTGGTAATATGAAAAGTGCAGTCTTAAATATATAAAAATACAAGTCTTTTTCAGTGAAACTATAATAAATTTTCCATTTTTTAATGACATTTGTAATGCTCCAATCATTCAAATAATAGCATAATTCAATAATAGCATAGAGAAATTAGTAGGTATTGTGCAAAATTTGAAAATATAATATATATTGTTTTTTCTCTGTCTTTTTTCATTAAACATAATTATTCTGAGATTCATTCTTTTTGTTGCATGTATTAATAGTTCATTCTCAAGAGCTCATCATATGGATATTCTACAATTTGTCTATCAAGTCACCTATTAATGGATGTTTGGGGGTTTCCTATTTTTGTTTATTATAAATAAGGATGCTGTAAGCATTGATGTATAAGTCTCTATAGGGACATATATTTTCATTTTTGTTGAGTAAATATCTGAGTGGAATGGCTAGATCATATGTTTAACTTTTTAAGAAACTACAATTTTCCAAAGTGATTGTACCATTTTACAAGCCCAGAAGCAGTGTTCTCTATATTCTTGTTGAAACTTGATATGGTCAAACTTTTAAATTTTTGACATTCTAAAAGATGTGTAGTTGTTTCCCACTGTGCTTTTTATTTGCATTTCCCTAATGACTACTTATGTTGAACATCTTTTCATGTGATTTTTGATTCAAATTTTTATCCCATTTTAAAAAATTGAGTTGCTTGGGGTTTTTAAAACTAAGTTTTTAAGCATTCTACATCTATTCTGTATACAAGTCCTTATTTTATACACACACAGACACACACACACTTTACAAATGTTTTATCCTAATGGCTTTTATTGTCATTCTCTTAATGGACTTTTTTGAAAAGCAAAAGATTTTATTTTTGATGACATTAAATTTTAAATTTTGGTCTCTTATGGATTGTGCTTTTGTGTTATATTTAAGATATGAACAGAAGCTTTTCAAAAGAGCATAGACAAATGGCCAATAAACATATGAAAAAAATGCTCAATGTCATTAATCATCAGGGGAATGGAAATTAAAACCACAATGAGATATCACCTTGCCCCAGCTAGAATGGCTTTTGGTCCAAAAAAACAATAGATTCTGGCATGGATGCATAGAGAAAGGAACACTTATATACTGTTGGTGGGACTGCAAATTAGCACGATCTTCATGGAAAACAGTAAGAAGATTCCACAAAGAACTAAAAGTAGACCTACCATTTTGATCCAGTAATCCCACTACTGAGTATCTACCCAAAGGAAAAGAAGTTTTTTATCAAAAAGACATGTGCAGTTAAATGTTTATTGCAGCACAATTCATAACTGCAAAGATGTGGAATCAACCCACATGCCCAACACTTCATGAGTGGATTAATAAAATGTGGTGTATGTATATCATGAAGTTCTATTCAGCCATAAAAGGATGAATTAATGCCTTCTGCAATAACCACAATTTGTTTGCCTATTCTCTTGTTGAAGGAAATTTGGTTTTGACTCAGTTTTTGGCTATTGCAAACAGAGATGTTGTGAGCATTTATGTACAAATCTTTGCAAAGACTTATATTTTCTTTCTTCTTGGCTTTATATTTGAGAGTGTTATGATTGTACAATATGACAAGTGTATGTTTAACTCTTTTTAAAACTGCCAAACTATCTTCCAAGGTCAGTGCATCATATTACAATGCCAGTAGTAAGGTATGAAAGTTTCAGTTGCTCCACATTCCACATTCTTGCTTAAAACTGATGTAGACAAGTCTTTTTAATTTTAGCCATTCTGATGAAAAGAAAGTATATTCTGTGGTTGTTGAGTAGAATGTTCCATAAATGTCTGCTGGGTCCATCTGGTCTAAAGTTCAATTTAAGTCCAATGTTCTTTGTTGATTTTCTGTCTCCATGATCTGTCTAGTGCTGTCAGTTGGATGTTGAAATCCTCCACTGTTATTGTATTTTTGTCAGCGTCTCTTCTTTGGTCTCCTAATATTTGGTTATGAATCTGGGTGCTCTGGTGTTGGTGTATATATATTTAGTATTGTCACAACATTTTCTTGCTGAATTGATCACTTTACCATTATATAATGACCTTATTTGTCCTTTTTTTACTATTGTTGGTTTCAAGTCTGTGTTGCCTGATGTAAGCATAGCAATTCCTGCTCACTTTGGTTTCCCTTTGCATGGAATATCTTTTTCTACCTCTTTATCTTCAGTCTGTAAGTGCCTTTACTAGTAAGGTGAGTTTTTTATAATCAGCATATAATTGGGTCATGTTTTTAAAACCATTCTGTCAGTCTATATTTCTTAAGTGGGGCATTTTTAATTTTTTTTTATTTCAGAATATTGTGGGGGTACAAATGTTTAGGTTACATATATTGCCTTTGCCCCACCCAAGTCAGAGCTTCAAGTGTGTCCATCCCCCAGATGGTGCACACTGCACCCATTAGGTGTAAATATATCCATCCTTTCCTTCCCCTTCTCACCTGACCGACACCCGATGAATGTTACTACCATATGTGCACATAAGTGTTATTGAGTTAAAACCAATTTGATGGTAAGTACATGTGGTGCTTGTTTTTCCATTCTTGTGATACTTCACTTAGTATAATGGGCTCCAGCTCCATCCAGGATAATACAAGAGGTGCTAGATCACCATTGATTTTTGTGGCTGAGTAGTATTCCATGATATACATATGCTACATTTCATTAATCCACTCATGAATTGATTGGCACTGGGTTGTTTCTCACATCTTTGCAATTGTCAATTGTGCTGCTATAAACATTCTAATACAGATGTCTTTTTATAGAATGTCTTTTTATCCTTTGGGTAAATACCCAGTAGTGAGATTGCTTGATCAAATGGTAGTTCTACTTGCACTTAATCCATTTACATTCAAGGCTAATTTTGATATGTGAGCCTTTGTTTCTTCCATAATGTTAATTGTTATCTAGTTGCTTTGTAGCCTCGTTAGTGTAATTGTTTCATAAGACTTGTGATTTTTATACTTTAGTGCATTTTTGTAATGGTGAATATGATCTTTCATTTTCATATTTAGAAATCCCTTGAGCATTTCTTATAGGGCCAGTCTAGTGGTAATGAATTCCTTTAGCATTTGCTTTTCTGGGAAAGACTTTTTTTTTCCTTCACCTACAATGCGTATTCTAGCAGGATACAAAAATTGTGGTTGAAAGAGTTTTTTTTCTGTAAAATTCTGAAAATCAGGGCCTAATCTCTCCTGTCTTATAAGGTTTCTGCTGACAAGTTAGCTGTTAGCCTGATGGGATATCCTTTACAGATTACTAGATCTGTTTCTCTTGCTGATTTTAGAATATTTTCCTTCATATTGACTTTAGATAGTCTGATGGCTATATGTATTGAAGTCTTACAGTATATTTCCCCAGAGTTCTCTGAGTTTCTTGTATATGTATGTCTAAATCTCTAGTAAGACTAATATAATTTTTATTTTTTCACAAAGGTCTTCCAAATGTATTGCTTTTTCTTCTCCCTTGGGAATATCTATAATTCATAGGTTCAAATGCTTTAAAATCCCATAGTTCTACTTCTACCCCTAGTTCAAGGCTTTGCTGATTTCTTTTTATTCTTTATTTCTATCTGTTTGGATTAATTTGAAAGATCTGTCTTCAATTTCTGAGATTCTTTCTTCTGCTTTGTCTAGTCTATTCTTGCAGTTTTCAACTGTATTTTGTAGTTTCTTCAATAAAATTTTCATTTCCAGAAATTCTGTTTGGTTTTTCTTTAAATATCTATCACTTTGATAAATTTCTCATTCATATCCTGAATTGATTTTATAATTTCTTTGCATTGTTTTTCAGATTTCTCTTGGATCTCATTGAGCTTCTTTACAATTTATATACGGAATTCTTTATTTGGCATTTCAGAATTTTCATTTTGGTTAGGATCCATTGCTAGAGAGATAGTGTGATCCTTTGGGAGTGTCACAACACCCTGTTTTTTCACACTGCTAGAATTATTACACTGGCTCCTTCTCATCTTAAGAAATTATCTCTCCTTATTTTTGAATTTAATTTTGTTTGGATGGGATTTATTTTCCCTTGAGGATGTGACTATAATATATGCTGTGTATTGTCGTTTGGCTTTACTTGTGGTTGCTCTCGGTGCAAAGACTCTCCATAAATTTCTTACAGATAGCCTTAGTGTGGTTGCTTTCTCAAATGCTGGTTGTAGTAGCAATGTATTGGGCATGTGAGCAGGCTCGTTGCCTCCTGAGGGGCTCTTAGAGTTCTCAAGAGCTTATCTGTTTCCTAAGCACTATGCACTTGTGTCAGATGATTTTATATTGGGTTGTGCAGTTTGACTCCCAGGCAAGTAGGTGGCAATTGCAGGTAAGAGCCGATTTTAGCAATAGCAATCAGGTTTGTGCTTGGTCTTTGTTTACTGAAACAAGCTGTCAGTTGTTGCCTTGGGGAATTCCATCCTCAAGTTCCCCAATTGTGAGCACAAGCACCAGCCCCTGACAGGGTAAAAGAGGAACTCCTGATGGAAAGTGCCGAGGTCTCTATGAGGAGATAGGGCTGCCCTAGCACCACAGCCTAGGTAGGCAGTAATGCAGTCCATTTCCCTCTCATGCTCCTGTCCTGATGCTCAGGAAGCTCAGCTCAATCTAACAGTGTTATCTATCTCAAAACTGCAGTGCAGCTGAGAGTCAAAAAAGATACTTACCCCATGACCCACCACCAAAATGGCCACAGCGTAAAGCCTCTTCCCTCAGTCCAAAACACACAGTTCCCTGGCTCTTCTGCTCTCTGCTACAGGGATGCTGCAGCTCTGCGCAGAGCAGGTGTGGGGGGCCTGCCATTTGCACAAGCCTGGTTAGTGGCTACACTGCCAGTAGGGATGTGGTCACTCCTATCAGCCCCAGAAAGGCAATCTTCTGGACACCTGTGCCAACTTCTAGTAGGAGCAGCCATGGCTGTGTCTGTAGCAGTGGACAGAGGAGAAAGGAGAGTCCTCCTCTCCATGCCTGGGCCCGAGCACTGAGACGGCTTTGCCAGTGGGATGAAATTATACTCCTCCCTTGCAGAGCCAAGCACAGCCTTTGTGCCTCTATTGGAAATGGTGCTACAGCTCCCCATCCACAAATGGGGAGCTCTCAGACTCAGAAAGAAAATACTCTCTGGTTTCCTTTTTCTCAAAGTGTGGCTTCCCTTGGTGTACTGTACTCTCCCCTCCCTTAGTAGCAGCACTCCCTGAGGGCTAGACCACTGGGAACACTGCAGTTCTCCTGGGTCCAGACAGCCCTGTGCAGCTGCTGTCCTCAAGTGGACACTGGGGAATGTCAGAGGGGGCTCCCATGATGTGAGGATACAAGGGCTGACACATCCCCCTGATGGCTGCGGCCCAAGTGTGACTCTATTGCTGCTGTTTGAATATGGGGGCGAGCAAGTGATCCTGTGTGGGTTCCCAGTCTAGTCCAATGCCCTCAAGAAGTCCCCAAATCGTTGCCCACACAAGTGTTTGATCTTGTAAGGACAGAGGAACTCTCTGAAAGTTCAGAAACTAGCAATCCACTCTAGAGGCAAGGGGAGCCCCAACACCCAACTTACGCTTTCCGTGAAATACCAAGCCTCTTGGGGGTCCTAGCTGATCTCTGCTATCCTCTTGCTTCCTTCTTTTTCTGCTCACCCAGCTTCTTCCCATGAGTTCTCCGCTAGGCTCCAGCACTCTCCCCTTGACATTCCATTTAAATTCTGTGTATTTTAACTTTGGTTCCTCTTTCAGAGGAGAACTGGCATCCAACATCTATAGTCAGCCACCTTATGTGTCTCCATATTTATGCAACTTCCAAAGTCTACCATTATTCTTACCTTTGTTCATCTATACGTAAGATTTTCTCTCCTACTGTCTTTGGGAGATTTGATTATGATGTGTCTCAGTGTAGTTTTCTTTATATTTCTTAAGATTGAGATTTTGTTTGTTGTGTTTTTTAGTTTTGGATCTATGGAATTATAGTTTCCTTAAAATCTGGGAAGTTTTTGGCCATTGTTTCTTGATAACTTTTTTTTTTTCCATCCCTGATTCCTCTTCTCTTTTGGAAACTCTAATTACATGTAAATTAAGCTGGTCGAAGTAGTCCTATTGCTCACTGATGCTCTTTTTATATCTTTCCTATTCTTTATTCTTACTATGTTTAATTTTGGATAGGATCTACTGATATATCTTCCAATTCCCCAATCTATACTGAAATGTATAATCTGCCGTTAAATTAATCCAAAGTATTTTTCTTCTTCTTAGACATTGTTATCTTCAGTTCTAGAAGTTCAATTTGATTAGCTTTTTATATCTTCCATGTCTCTGCTTAACTTTTTGCAAGTATAATTACTGTTTTAAAGTCCTTGTCTGCTAATTCTAAAATCTGTGTCGATTTTGTGTCATCATTTCCAGCCCGTGTGAGTGCCAGGGGCTTAAACTTTTCATTTTTGGGGGTGGTTCTATCTCTCATTTTAGGGAATTTTGTTACATTCATGCACTGATCAACTGATCAGCCCTCTGCTGTATACTCAGTGAAGATCCTCTACAGATTTCTGTGGTTACCGTTACAGTTTTCTCCTCTCTAGTACTCTGTCCTGTGAACTCTAATTGCATTAGTCTGCATTAGTCTCCTTGACAATCAGCTCTGTCTCCTCCCCTCACTTGCCTTCTGTTTCTGTCTTCTCTTGCTGCATCGTGGCCTGGAAACTGTCCCAAGGCAATAAGTTGGGGGCAGTCACAAGGCTCACCTTATCTGTGTCATGTTTCTCAAGGATGATAGTTTCTCATTGCCGGATGTTCACTGCCTTGAAACTGTTATTGCATATGTTTTTGCAATTATTCTGGATTTTCAGTTGGGAGGGTATATATGATTCTTACTATATCATATTTGCTGGAATCAGAAGTTTGTATTTGGAAAGGGCCCTTTTTGGATATTACTTCAAACATCCCACGGGCTTAGGGTTTCCACATATCAGAAAATTGGTACAAACTAACATATTTTTATTCCTACAGTATTCATTTCTTTTGTGTCTCCAGGTAGGGTATGCCACAGAGAAGATTCTAGGGAGACTTGGAGGCAGAAAGAGAAGCAGCAGCTAGCTAGCTCACCTACACATTTGCTGATCTTCTTACTCTGCTTCAGTGAAGCAGGAGCTGGACCTGAAACTTCTTTACCTAACCCTGGATCATTTTTTTAGGTTTTTGACTTCTGGCATAAGGTACATGTGTGTAGTGTCGTGCTGAAGGACCCGGGTTTCTATAGGATACCCTTGTCAATGAGGTCAGAGAAAAGAACTGACAGGGTTTCAGTCTATCTTGTGGGGTTCCAACTTGCTCTTATTCTCCCCCACTTTATAGCCATTGTCCCTTCTCATAGGACACAGAAAAAGCCTCTTCCAGAGACTGTTCGAATGACTTCCACAACTGCTCCAGGCCAATTCCCTGTTCAAAATCCCTTTACCTATATAGCTATATCCATATGTATATCTATATCTGTCTACATCTATCTCTCTTGCTGAGCTCTTCAAGCAACTACTAAGTTCTGGATATGAGAATCTTAGTGCCCTCAGCTTTGGGCCTTACCATAATTCCAGAATAGCAGAAAAAATGTCTCTCATGACCCTGTTAAATTTTTATCTTGAAGGCAATATGAAGCCATGGAAGGTCTTAAGGATGGGGCATGATGTACAATTTGCATTCTAGAAAAATAACTACGCCTCCTTTATGAAAATCCATAATGATAAAAAAAGAAGGCAAGATGTCTAGTTAAGATGCTTTTGAGCAATCCAGGGAAAAAATGATAAGGCATGAAAAAAAATGGCATAGAAAATTAAGCAGCTGTTATGAAGATATTAGGAAGTAGACTCAACAGAATTTGGTGAATTTTGATGTATTTCAGCTCATGAAGTATTTGCATTTTGGAAGAGAAAATAAGAGGGGAAAGCACACAGGAGGAAATCACTTATTTAGGGACATTCCAGACACCAAAACTCCTAAGTAGGAAAATATATGTAGGGACAAAGATGTTTTTCCAATATATCTCAATGGCTCTGCATCACTCTACTTACAAAATAGATTGCATAGCTCATTGCAAACTGTGGCCTATGGACCAGCACCTCCTGCATCTCTGGAAGTTTATTAAAAATACAGAATGTAAAGCCTCATCTGCAACTTTATGAAGCAGAATTTGTACCCCAGCAAGATTTCCAGATGAGTCACCTGCATGTCAATGTTGGAAAAACTTTGCAAAGATTCTAGTAGATGGGAGAACATCTAAATCACATTTTGGTTTCCCAATCCTTTAAAATACAAAGTTTCAGACCAAAAAGGAAATGACTGGCTGTAGAAATGTTTGGAATTTTCCCTATCCACTCTCAGAGCATCAGAGAAAAACTTCACGTTCTTCTTCACACTTATTACCTTTGAAGTACTATTTTAGCCTCTTCCAACTCGTTGGAGCAGGTGAGACTCCTGACATCTTATCACCACTTGTAATTTTCTAACATCACAACAGCTATGGCTGTCAGTGGGATTTTCCAAAGCATTTGGCATAGAGCAAACTTAGCATAGCTCTGGCAATGCTAATAATAAAAGGCCTCCCTTCGGGGTGCCTCAGAAGCAGATATAAAACATTATCTAGTTATAACTAGATTAAAGAAGTTTCTTTTTATGAAGGCATTTTCTCCCTTTTGTAGTTCCCTGTTACTAATAATGAAGAGAAAATAGATGAGGCTATTTATATCTCTGAGGGTAACCATTGAGACTAAGGGTGAGCATTGAGCTTGAAAGGGAAGGCCCCATATTCTCAGCCCATCACCCTTATGGATGGACAGCAACAATTCATTTCAGGAACATCCAGCTGAGACCTGTTCATTCCAACTTGCCATGGAGCCATGGCTGGCACTGTGCCCAGCCAGTAATTATTAAATGACTAATATATAAAGAAACAAACAGGTATGGCATATCTAGTTAGTTTTCAATCCTCCCCAACTAAACAAACTCCATACAATGTCCTACAAGGCTTGGTGTGCTCAGCCCACATCTTCAAACTCATCTCAGGCCATCCTGCTGTCTTTATTCCAGCCATGTGGCTGTTTTTCACTTCCTCTAACATGCCAAGGTGATTCCTTCCTTAGGTTTTTCACATATGTCTCCTCTGCCTGCATCTTCCCCATCCCCTTGTTGACTGTGGCATTTCCTTACTTTAGGTCTAAGCTGAGGTGCCATCTTCTCAGAGACCTTTCAAAACTACTTTACTCCTTATTCTATTTAAAGTAGCTCTCCTACAATATTTTTCTCATACTACCTTGTTCTTTTCTATCATAACACTTATCACAGTTTGTAATTATTTATTTATTTCCTCCTCGGTCCCCTCTACTAAAAAATGAGACCAATTCTGTCCTACTCACCAGGGCCTAGTACATAATCGTTACTCATAAGCAAGTATTAGTTGCTACCCTACCATCAAAAGTGAGCTCTTATACCTAAGAATTCTCATGTGTTCCTTTATGTGCTATATAGTGAGATACTTAACACTATATTCTTTTATAACTATGTTTTGTGCTCATCCAGAATGCATGATTAGTTTTCCTTTGTTTGACATTAATATATCCTATTGGAAATAGTTCCCTACACATGGCAGGCCTCATATAATGTTAGCTTAAGTGGAGAGTGAACTACTCCTCTGCACTGTAGTCAGTTCCTATTGTACAGGAGAGTGTTTAACCATTTTAAAGCTCAAGGTTACTTGATAATGGCCCAAGCATTTGCAAAATTTCAATTGAGATAAGTGATTTCCTTTTCTCCTCTAGGGTCCCTTTCTTGCCCAGAATTGGAGAATTAAGCCATGTTTCCTCTTGGCTATGAGATTCGGGAAGGAAAATGAAAGAAAGAAATACCTATAGTCATTAGAGACTTGGGTTTGTCTATGGCCATACCACCCTGAATGTGCCTGATCTCATCTGATCTTGGAAGCTAAGCAGGGTTGGGCCTGGTTAGTATCCTACTTGGGTAGGAGACATAGGTTAAATAATTCTAGAAGGTGCTTCTTATACTGTAAATGTTGTCTTTCCCTGAGAGAGCAAATTAAGAAGAGAAGCATGATTTGGGAGAAGACCTTTGGAAGAATTTAGCTTTTGACATTTTTAATTGATTTATCAGTAAGACATCAGGCAGAAATATTCTGAATACACAAAGACATATTGATCTATAGCCTCTGATACTCTGAAAACAAATCATGTGTCTGTTGTCTTTTTCAAGAACTCATTCAACATCTAAGTGTCTCTGTGTGCAGGCTCTGTTCTAGGCTGCATAGGCATAGTGACTAAGGAAAGCAAGGTTGCTGGTGCACAGTTATTATCAGAGAGAAGAGACAGGCAATGAAATACACAAACAAGAACAAGATCATTCCACAAAGGGAGTAAAGCTAGGGACAAAAGGAGTGTGGCTGAGTGATGCTGTTTCAGCTTGGGTGGTCAGGAAAGGCTTTTATGAGGGTGGGGATACATTTGAGCAGAGACCACAAGGATAAGAAGAAGCCTTCCTCATCCTCCACTTTTCTTTCTCTCTTTTTCCTCCCTTCACCTCACCCCAAGTTCCTAAGTCATCCCCAGAATGAGGTGTCCACCTTTGACCTAGGAATGATGGAGTCACATCATATAACACGGCTATCAAGAATACCTGCTTAAATGAAGGGGCTGGCAGACAAGCCCATTGCTGTTTGATAGACTGCTGACTGTGTTCTCCTACCCACAAGCAGGTGATCATTTGGAAGGAGGAAAAGAGAAAAAGATTAGAGGAGAAGAGAGAGGATGTATGAGAGAGATTTTTTTTTTCTTGCTTAGAAGAGAGGGGATGGAATTCAAGTCTCAAGACTCACAATTCCAGCTCCTGACTTAAAACTCAGTGTGATGAATGTAGTATCCAAGTACACATTATGTAATTTAGAGTTAAACAGTCCAATTTCAAGGAAACATTGTCCTCGCCGATTCTGACTATAGCTTCTTAATGATGCACCACTGTACCGAGTGACATAATTTAATTGTTGCTCCTTCTTTGATGTATTGGTGCAATATAGTTTCTCTTATTATTCAGATACTTAAATGTATGCCTTTCTACATATGCTTCCAGGTAGTGAGGGTAGTTAAATGTTGTTAAATAACTTAACCACTGTGTCTTCCACCTCTTGTGTTTTCCATTTAACACCAAGCCTTGCAGAGTAATAATGGTGATTTATGATCTGCAATTTTAAAATGGGTTAGTATTGTCCTTCCTTTTATTATTTACCCTTTATCTCCCCACTCTTTGACTTCAGTAGAATCTTTGACTTCACCAAACAGGAATCCACAAGAATTTTTTAACACCGATAGGAAGAAGAATAATGAATATAGAATTTCTAGTACTTTTCTCATAAGAACCTGAAAAATTGAAAAAGCAGCCAGGATCTCAAATAATTAGCAAATTAGAAGAATTCCTGGATTTGGTTTTCTTCTTAGCATTCACTCACTTAAATATTTAAGTGTGCATTAATAGTTTATATGTAAGAAAAGGCATGCCAAACACTATTCTGGGTGCTGAGAATGAGCTAAGGGAATTCTTAATGTGATAAAAGGGTATTTTCAGCCCTCTTGGTTTTGAAATTAGTTTTAGTAACAAGTAAATCAACACAATCATAAGGATGATAATGGCCTATGACATGTAGTGAGCATATGCCACTTGTGCAAAAGGCTTTGTATATATTTTCACATTTAAAGCTCACAACAGCCCCACAAGTGACTACTGTTATCTACAGAGCAGAGATGGACAGTTTTAAAAGGAAGCTTCAGTATGCCTATCACCATATTCGATCTAAGAGGCACATCTTCAAGGTAGCATAACTGAGGACAACAGCCCCCATGCTGCAAACTACTACCACATACTGCTGGTTGTTAATGGGATTGAGTAACATTCCTTATGAATCTGAAATTGGTGCCACATACTCTAACCTATGAAGTAGGCCAATACTCTATTATCAAATATGAGAAAACTTAAAGTTGCCTCCAAATAAAGAGGTTAATGGCCAACTCCAATTCTGCAATAAATGGCTAAGCCTAACAGGTACTTTTCTTTTTCTAGAAATCATTTCTTAGTTACAGAGTTCATCTACTGTCAAAAAAATTACCTCTTTTCTCATTTTAAAAAATATTTTCTTGAATAAATGTCTTTAATCCAGTTAAGTTAAAGTTAATATTATTTCTTAGTTTTATTGCCATTTTTCTTTTCTTTTTTTTTTTTTGAGACAGAGTCTCACTCTGTTGCCTGGGCTAGAGTGCCGTGGAGTCAGCCTAGCTCACAGCAACCTTAAACTCCTGGGCTCAAGTGATCCTTCTGCCTCAGCCTCCCAAGTAGCTGGGACTACAGGCGTGTGCCAGGATTCCCAGGGTAAAGATGGGGTCTCGCTCTTGCTCAGGCTGCTTTCGAACTCCTGAGCTCAAATGATCCGCCCGCCTTGGCCTCGTAGAGTGCTAGGATTACAGGTGTGAGCCACCATGCCTGGCCATTTTTCACATTGTCTCTGAAACCACAACTCACTAATGAGATGAAGGGTCAGCAATTTAGTTTATTTATTATTATAACTAATCTTGACAAATGTTTGTTATTTTTAATCATATCTTCATGACTAGGCAACCCTTCCAGAAATTCTGATTTAATCAGCCTGGGGTATAGCCTGGCCCTTAGAATTTTTTTAAACACCCCAGCAGATTTTATCATATAGCTTTAGAAACTGAGAATCACTGCCTTATAATGTCTTTTTAAGAAGAAATAAAGAACAGATCATCCCAGAGGATCACTTGCCTCAATTTCTTTATTTATAAAACGAGGCGTTTTAAATAATACCTTTTCAATTATCTTTTGAGGAACAGAGCCCTTTTTATGAAAAAAAAATCTAAGGAGTAAAATTTAACCAGAAGCTTCACTTGTTAGTGCTGATAAGTTTATGGTTGCTCCTATCGTCAGGTAGCAGGTGGGATGGGGGAGCAGGTAGAGGGAAAGGAGAATGACCTCAGCCCCAAACCATTCTACTCACCTGTAGTCCCCCCTTCAACCTGAGCCAAACTTAAGGCACCCTTTTGACTTCCTACCACTTATAGGAACTGATTATGTTTGTGCAGCTCACCAAGGCAAATGGTCAGGCTGCTGGCAGAATCGGTTGAAAGTGAATGCCTTGGGGGTTTAGCTGCCACTTCAGGGTAGAGGGTTGATGATTTGGGCACATCTGAGGCCAATTGATGGCACTTTAGTTGGAAATCAGTTCTTCCTTAGACACAGACACAGAACCAAGTCCCCTTCAGAGCAGTTGGAAAACCACTAGGTGATCCCTTGGCCTCTTAGGCCCCGAAAATGACCCAGAAAACAATAGATGTGTCGTTTGAGTCATTCATGCAATAAATGGGTTTGCATGATCGACAGCAAAAGATACAGTTCCAGGAGCTGGAGACGCAACACTGAACAAAACAAGCCTGGTCCTGACCTGTAGGAAGACAGGTGGTTGGGTTTCTTTTCAAAGTAAAATCTAAAAGACTTATCTCTGGGGGAAGGGAAGATAAAGACAAGGAATCCAGTCAACCGCAATCTCTAATTTGAAGAAGCACTGAGAAAAATTGAGAGAAAAAGCCCTATTGCCCCATCGCAGTATCATCCAATCCCATTACTGAACCACTGAGTGCCACAGATAGAGAATCAGGTGGGTCTGGATTTTAGTCTCCTGATCTGCCTGGAAAGTGGGTATACGATCTACCCCAATTACAGCAGATTATTGTGACGAGAAAACAGAATAATTCCAGAAGCCTTTATGAAAACAGCAAATGCAATGGAAGTGCACAGTGCCAGCTGTGGCATTGTCCTAGTACTAGAAGTCACTGACATCAATTTTGTCAAGGGTAAATGGATAGATAATATTATACTGAGTTTCAATATCTAGACTATTTACTTCTTAATAAGAATTGATGTGTTGGGCTTGGCTTGGTGATTTATTAACTTAACCTTGAAAAAGCCAATAATAACAAGTCACATACTATGTGCCAGACATTGTGCTATGTAAGCACCTTACACACCTTTGAGAAGCAGAGTCCTTTTAATGAAAAAAAAAATCTAAGGAGTAAAATTTAACCAGAAGCTTCACTTTTTAATGCTGATAAGTTTACAGCTGCTGTGATCCTCAGGTTGCTCCTTGCAAAAGTTGAGTAAGTAAATGAGGACTTACTGTCCTCATTTAATAGATAAGGAAGCTGTAACTCAATGCAATTAGGTTACTTAACCTAACTTAGTAGCTAGAAGGGGTTTCCGACAGAGCCAAAACTCAACCCAGGTTCTCAATGCCATTCTCAGATCCTCATGTTTCCATTTCCACATTTTGGCACAAATGTAGTCCTGCCAGTTTTACAGGTTGATTGGGAAGATCAAATTAAATAGCATGTGTAAAATATATTTGTAAGTTATAGTACATTTTAGAAAATATATAAGGTCTAAGACAGGTGCCCATGTATTTTATTCTATAAGATGGCTATGGATTGGATGCTTAGAAATGTGAAGGTCCAGTGTCTTCCTCCTGAGGCTTGAAGAGGTACTTTTTCTTATCTCTGTTTCCTCTCCTAGGTCCTGTCTGAAGTGATCTGCTCAGGATAACCCATTTTTGTTTGCCTCCCAGTTTTCCATTTCAGAACTGTCATTGATGAGATGGCAGCTTTTTAGGGTGTTTGGAGATGATGCAATTTGAGATTAAGGTCTGTGCCAGCAGCCAAGAATTATAACTTCAAGATGTCTTCATAGATACAAAGTCCCAGTTAAGGTCATACCCCATAGAAATTTAGGAGATTTTTTTTTCATTTTTGGCTATGCTCAAAACAGAAAACAATTTAGAAAAATACAGGACTTCTTGAGAAAAACCAGGACCAAATAACTTCATATTCATATTGAAAATATTCAAGAGAGAATAGATTGATTTAAATGATACAGCAGACAATTGATGCAAAGAGTTAACAGATAATCCCTTCCTTTTCAGACTTAGACAGGCAGGCAACATCCCTGGGCATTTCAGATAGGACCTTGATTGACTGAAAAGTCTATAGAAACACACAAATACTCTAATTTAAGTATAGTATAATCAAGGATACAGAAACTTAGCAGTACATGAAGATGTGGCATACGTTATCTTAGATTTTCCTATACTTATGGGTCCCTAGCGGGTGGCTTAGATATTGACAGCACTTCTTGCAGGGTAAGGCGATGTTGAACTTGGAGAAAAAACCCAATTTGTGGTGACATATCACCATTCAAGAATAACTTACAGTAGCTGTCTGTGTACTTCTATTTAAGGGAATATTGACACATTTTAGACTCTTCTGAATTTTGAGCCAGGGTCAGCTGAGCAAGGCCAAATCCTCATCAGGAAAAGAAATCATTCAGTGTCAAATTTCCCTGGACAAAAGCTCTGCCTGTGTATTTTCTTTACTCCAGAAAGCCTAACCACAGTGACTTATGAACAGCTCAGGTACTTTAGAAAGCCTTTCAACAACTGAGCAAATAAAGTTTTCATCAGAAATCAAAATCACACATGAATAAAAGCATTTACATGCAAAAATGTCTAATTGGGAATCTTTGGGTTTGAGTTATGTAGACCTTGGGGTTCAACACAATGGAGCGTAAGGTAAGCACAGTGATGCCAAAGACATCAGTATCTTTTGCCAAGATCCTACTCAGCTGTAATCACCAGATCTGCCAATTAATTCTAGTCACTATAGTATCTAGTGATAGTCTCCCTACTGTGTGCAGAGTAAAGCAAAAAAGAACACAGAGATCTAGCTGTAGAGAAGACATGTGCACAGAAGATATTCAAGGTACCATGTAACTGACAAACAAGTGTTACAATAACTCCTCAATTTGAGCTGATTAATATAAATAGTTAGTTTATTCAGCAGCTTCACAGTAACCTTGGTTAAGCCATGACTCAGGTCAATTAGAAGAGTGCACTAACTTTTCACCAGGATAGTCAAGACTGTACTGGCATGATCCTTTTTGAGTTGATTATTGAGGATGGAAAGGATTTGGGAAAAGGGGAAGAAGAAGAACCTGCCAAGTGAGGGAGTAGTGGAAGCAATGATGAGTTTTGAGCCCAAGGCCAGCAGTACAGGAACTTAGACAGGCAGGGGGAGAGGATGGGTTAAGGACTGTCAAACTGGTTTTCTCTTACTAAGTTTTAATATATCCTTTTTACCAATAATGTTCAACTCCATATGAACTTCCCAATTTTCCTTACAGAATGATGTAGCACTGTCCTCACTGGAGACTGATCCTCGCTCCCTGCTGAGATGTAGACATGGTTAAATACAGCAAGTGAGGTGAGTCTGACAGAAATCTCCACCTGAGAGATCAAGGAACTTTCAGGAAGTTCTGGGTGAAGACTTAGAAGTCAGATAGACCTGAATTCAAACTCCGGCACTGCAAAATCCTTGAGCAAATTACTTTACCTTGTTGAACCTAGTTATCTCATGAATGAAATGGAGATTCATTCATCCAACAAATATGTAATGAACACATACTCTGTTCCAGACCCTGTTCTAGGTGTTGGGGAGATAGCAGGGAACAAAATAGACACAACTTCCTGCCTTCCTTTTCTGCCAACTTGACTGGACCATGGAGTACCCAGATAGTTGATGAAACATTATTCTAGGCATTTCTGTGAGGATGTTTTTGGATGTTTTTAACCTTTAACTGAGTAAAATTCAGACGGTGTGCAGAGTGAAGCACACAGCAAAGTGAAATAGATTGCCCTCCTCAATATGAGTGGGCTTCGTCCAACCAGTTGAAGGCCTGAAGAGAACAAAAAGGCTGAAACTCCTCCAAATATTTGAGACTTCCTCCTTCCTCCTGCCTGACTACCTTTACACTGGGACAAAGTTTTTTTTTTCTTTTTTGTTTATTCCTGCCCTCAGAATAAAACTGAAATGTCAGCTCTTCCTGGGTCTCAAGCCTGCTGGCCTTCAGTCTGGAATTGTATACACACACACACGTTTATTGCATATATGTACACACACGTGTGTGTGTGTGTGTGTCTCCTATTGGTTCTTACTAGCTTAGGGAGTCAGACAATGAAATTCAGTGCAGGTAGAGAGCCTGGAAAAAATGATGGCAATTTTGGAAAGGAAGGGGCATGGCCTCCACTCCTTCCCCATCCTTCCCCTCAATCTACAAATAAATTCTGCCTAAATCCCTTGATAATCCCTGGACTATTCATGAATTAGGGAGGCTCAAAAGTTCTCAGTGTAGAGCAACAGATGGAAGACTGAATGAGATGAACAGTTTCAGCTACTTCCCACAACAAGGAAGACAGAGTTTGGATTTTGCATCCTATCCCAAATACATCCAAGGACGTAAGAGAAAATATGCTTATGATTAGATAAATGATGTGAAAACCTAGCAGAGAAGTGAAAACTTTAAGAACCAAATAAAAGTTCCAGCTTGCTTCTGCCTTTTAACCACTGGAGTGGCAATTCTATCCCTTGCGTCTGAGGCTTGCCCTGACCGGGCTGTGGCATCTGCTATACTTTCCTGGCCGGGACAAGCCTACTGGTTGTCTGGACTTAGAGGGAACTGACAGAGAGTGGGCCGTCACTCCTGACCTGAGCTAGCTGCGGAGGATGGGAGAGCAGCCAACTTCCCAGGCTCTAAAAAGTCATTCCTCCAAAATAATGCTGTTCAAACAATAGTACATGCATCCCTGCAACATCTTGGGGTTGAGACAAGGCAGTGTATTTTGGCCTGTATTGTGGCGTTCTGAATTTAACCATATTAAAGAGTGGAAGATAGTGATGGAAATTTTCATTTAAAAATCTCTTCTCTTCCACCCCAAGTGCAGTGAGAAGGAGCATGTTGCCTGAGAGAGAATGCCCTGCAGCAAAGCAAGGACTTAGAAATACCTGAAATGAAGGGATCTCATTTTATCTACAGGACAAATTTATATCAAGGTTCAGTGTCATTTCTCCCTGGGAATTCAGACATGAAATGTGATCAGTGGTATGCCTGTTAACACATTTATTTGACTTGAAAAGTGAAGTCAGAATTTTTCTGACAGAAAGTAAATCTGATTTGGGTTTAAAAAAAAAGAATCAAATAAAAATCCTAGAATTATAAAGTATAATATTTGAAACTACACATTTGCCAGATAAACGGGACAGCAGATTGGCAGATAAAAGGATCAGTAAACCAAAAACAATTCATCACTATCTAATCCACACTATAAGAAATACTAAAGAAAGCTCTTTAGGCTGGAATGAAAGGAACATCAGATGGAAACCCGTATGTATAAGAAGAAAGAAAGAACATTGAAAATGGGGGGAGTGACCCACATCCCTTGGATATGGCGAACAGTGTGGGGGGGAAGGGAATACCTCTAACCCT
>VBSM01003214.1:9833022-9917949 GCA_008086735.1 Cheirogaleus medius | reverse complement strand
ATATTTGTACCCCCATAATATGCTGAAATAAAAAAAAATAAATTAAAAAAAAAACAAAAACAAAGTATGCAAATGAAAAGAAACACATCTTGTTTCCATTATGCAGGTGAAGTAATGCTTATGAGTATTAAAACATTGGTGAACAAGAGTGCATTAGACCCATACATCAATGGTCAACTGAAGAATAGTCTCTAACAAATGGTGCTCTGACAACTGGATATCCATATGCAAAAGGTGAAGTTGGACCTATCTCTCACTCTATATATAAGTATTAACTCAAAATGGTTCAAACACCTCAATGTAAGAGTTAAATCTATAAAACTCTTACAGGAAAACATAGGCATAAATCTTTATAACCTTGATTTTGGAAATGGATAGTTATATATGACACCAAAAGCACAAATTATAAATGATGGAATGATTGCTTAATGATTTGGCTTTTCTTGGGTGATAATGAAACTGTTTTGAAACTAGATAGAGGTGATGATTGCATAATACTGTGAATGTATTACATTTCACTGAATATTACACATTAAAGTAGTTCATTTTATGTTATATGAATTTTACCTCAATAAAAAAAGGTGATGCACTGTGTAGAGATTTAAATCCATATGCTGACATGTTTACAATGCACCTTTCCTGGTTTTTTTCCTTTAATTTCTATAAAACAAGGGTAAATAAGAAAAAAATGCATTAAGCACAGTGTAACTGTAGTGCTCCTTTTCATATGATAAGTAAATCTAGTATACATAAATAAATATATAAATCCAAAAAAGTCAGATTTTTTTCAGTCCTCTTAAACAATATGAAACCTGAAGTCAAAGACATTTTTAGTTGATCCACTCATGTATTGATGGGCGGGTGGGAGTGGGGAGGAGGGGATGGGTATATACAAACATAATGAGTGAGATGTGCAACGTATGGGGTGTGGTTATGCTTGAGGTTCTGCCTCGAGGGGGGAGGGGGACATGGGCAATATACATAACCGTGATATTTGTACCCCCATAATATGCTGAAATAAAAAAAAAAAGACATTTTTAGGATGGCAAATTGAGTTCTTGGATTCCATTTTTATGAGATATAAAAAGGTACTTTTCCCTAACAGTGAAGAGAAAGTTACAAAGATTTTCAACAAATGCAATTCTCTCATTTTGTCTACATATTCTGGGGGTCGGGGGGTGGTTAGCCCCTGTAGTCACAGCTCCAATTTTGAAATCTAAGATCTTTTTAAACTAAAGTTTTATAAATTTCAAAGTGCTTTGACTTCAAAAATAAAAATATAAAACAAAGATAATTTGGCCCTGGGCCTGAATCATATAAAAGCACTCAGATTTATCAAAACTCAGATGATGATTCTATTCGAAAGCCACCAAGAATGTATATGCAAGGACAGGATCTACATTTCCAAGAGTAGAACATTGATGGCCAATAATCTTACTATGCCCTGAGTGCCTGAACATGTTCAATTCTCTAATTGCCATAATGTGTGATTCTTTCGGTGCTTCAATAAGATGCAGCACATGAAAGATAGCATCAATCTACAGAAACTAAAAAAGGGGTTTAGAATCTATTCAGAAAAAAAATTGTCTTAAATTCCTAAATGTAAAACCAAAGTATTTACTATTGCAAGATGTTGTTTCAAAAATAAAAGGATAGGCTAACACACTACTGATGGTGAAAGACTTACGGCAATGAGAGCCTGTTACAAGGGGCTCTATTATAATCAGAAGGGCTAGAAGGCCTTACCTGGAGAACTGATATTTGAGCTGGAGATCTCAAGGAGGAATGGGTATCATCCTGCAAAGAACAATAGAATATCTCCCATAACCCCTAGTTCATAGACAACAAACAATTCATGTCACTGAAAAGAGAAAAGAAGGCACTGTGGCTGGAGCTCACAATGAAGCATTAAGCCAAGAAAAGTAGGTGAAAGCCTAATGCAGGTCCTTGTTTATGTAAGGATTTTGATTTTTTTCCCCTAAAAGTATTGGGACTACATTTAGAGTTTTAAATAGGAGAGTGACCTAGTTAGATTTGTACTGTAATGGGCTCTCTCTGGCAATTTTGTAGAGAGTTATTTTCAACTGGGGGTTTTCACACAAGAGTAGATTCAAGGAAACCAGTTGAACAGGGCAGAGGTAATGGCACAAGCATGGAGGTGGTCCATCTGGAAAGAGCTGACCAGGTGCAAGAGAGAGATGCTCAGGGAGTGAAATTAACAAAGTAACAAAGTCAGATACGGTTGAATTACAGCTGAGGTATTTTTAAAAGCATTTGATTAGCAGCATATAGTAATGGCACAGAGTAAGACCCTATCTGATGACTCCCCTGCAGAAAAACAGCTATAAAATCTGAACATCATAATAATAATTTTAAAAGAAGCTACCTTAGGCATAGGAGACTGAGCAAGAGGCAGACTTTGGTGGAGAATGCACATTCAGAGCAGAGGAGGAAGGGGGATGAACAAAGTACACTTTATTTTCACAGTTTTTAGCCTAGGGCTGAGTGCAATAGTTTGGCTCATGGGAGATGGCAAGGGTCTTGTTGAAAAAAAATTAAATGCATTTTTTCTAGCTTGGAGAACTGTAGTTGCTGTAGAGAATGAGAGAACTCCAGAAGGGGACAGAGGAGATCCCCAAGTTGCTCTACCCACATCTTTGATGGATCCCTGAACCACACATCACCAGACTCAGAGCAGCTCAACCAAAGACAAAATATGTGAAGATAAAAGAAATAAGTGTAAACTAACTTGACGGTAGGTTGGTGGAAATCATCAAATTTGAAAAAAAGAGGAAAAGAAAAAAATAAATGAAGAGAGCATCAGGGACCCCTTTAGGATTAAACGGTCCAACATATATGCAATTAGAGTCCCTGGAAAAGGGAAAAATTATGACAGCAAAAGTGCTTGGAGACAATGGCCAAAAAATTCTCTATATTTCATGAAGGAAATTTACAGATACAAAATGGTTAATGAACATAAAGCAGAATAAACACAAAGAAAACTGCACTGAGGCTTATCTCACAGTCAAACTTTAAAAGCCAAAGATGAAGAGTAAATCTTCCAGGCAGCAAAGGAAAGAGGACACATTACTTATAAAGGAACAATGATCTAATTAATATCTGATTTCCTAGAAACCACAGAGGCCAGAAGAAAGTGAAACATTTTTAAAGTGCTGAAAGAAACAGAAAAAAATCACACCAGATTTTACATCCAGAAAAAAAAACCCTCAAGAATAAAAACAGGTTCAGACTAAGGAAAATTAAAATAATTATTGACTAGCAAACATGCTTAAGGAAATCCTACTAGCTGAAAAGAAATGTATCAGATGGTAACGCGAATCCTCAGATAACACTGAAGAACACTGAAAATGATAAATATCTGGATAGATTCAAGACTATTTTATTCTTTTTTTCTCATAATTTCTTTATAAATTACATAAGTGTTGAAAGCAAAATTTATAACAGTTGTGAATTTGTAACACACATATATATGTTTATAACAACTGTATCAAGGTTTTAGATATACACGGATGTATACCATGGCAAAGCTTCTATGTTTTGTGTGAAGAAGTCCTACATTATTTTTAAATGGACTGGAAAGAATTAAGGATATATATTGTTTTCCCTAAGACAAAAACTTTTTTAAAAATGCAATGAAGTATAAAAAGGCTTTGAAGAGAATGCAGGATGCCAAAGAATTTTTTGGAGATTTGGGGGCTCAGGGGTTACATGTGACAAGATCAGAAGGCTTTTCATGGGCTACCGTGACAGCCAGGGTAAGTGGCTACTTGGATCTCCCCTCAAGAAAGAACTTACCATTCTGTTGCAAGCAGTGCAGTAAGCTGACAGCTTCCAGATGTGAACACTTTCAGAAGCTTCTTCACTTTTCTAGCTGAAGCTTGCTCTTCCTGAGCAGCCCCAGCCAAACACAAGGCATGGTAAGGATTCTAGGGTCTGGATATTTCTCTTTAACACAGAGCTCCTCTAATGGGAAATATTTGCTCCAGAGATCCTTCATTGGGTTGGCCAAAACTTTTGTCATATCTACACTGTAGTTGGAAGTTTGTCATGCCCAAGGTTGCTTTCCCTTTTATCTTTCACACCCAATAAACCTCTTGTATTCCTAATTCTATCTAAACATCTATTTCTCAGATGACCCAACTAACACAGCTCCCATGCTAAAGCTGGGACCCTATCTCCCTTCTTTAATAGCTGCTATGGTTTGAAAGTCCTATCCAAATGTCATGTTGAAATTTAATTGTCATTGTGATGGTATTCAGAGTTGTGACCTTTAAGGGGTGATTAGGTCATGAGACTGCCCTCATGATTGGGTTAATGCCATTATGGAGGGATTGGGTTCCTGAAAAAGATGAGTTTAGCCTGACTTTCTCTCTCTGTCTTGCAGATGTGCTTCCTCACCATGTGATGCTTTCTGCCAGGTGATGTCACAGCAAGAAGGCCCTCACCATATGCAGCCCCTTGATCTTGGACTTCCCATACTTCAGAATTGTGGACACACTTGAAGCTCTGACTCTGGGGGGTGGGGCAGGGTAGGTAACACACACAACCTAAACATTTGTGCTCCCATAATATGCTGAAATAAAAAAAATTAAAAAAAAGAATTGTGAACCAAATCAACCTCTTTTCTTTATAAATTACCCAGTTTGTGGCATTATTGTAGCAGCACAAACAGACTAAGACAAGTGCTTTCTACAGACACCTTTGATTAATCTGAAGGAAGAGGACAGAATGAAGCAAAACTTCAGTCTGAAGATTATGAGAAGGGATATTTTGCCACATTCTTATGCATGTGCTGCTCCCTCAAGAAGCACAAGATGATGATGTAGAAACATGTATTGTCTACATGGTGTAATTACCAAAGTAAAGGTCACATCTTCTATCCTGGCTTCCCCTGCCCAGTGCATAAGTGAGATCAGTATTCAAACATAATAAACATTCACAACAGGTATATGTGAAAAAGACCTGACACTTGGAATAAATTCAAGCTATTTATATTTATTGTCAAAACACATCATTCATGGTGAGGAAGAGAATTTTATGCTATTTCTTTAATTCCTACACTAAAATAGGCATGTAACCATTATGCAAGGGTAAAAGTGATGTGAATAAAAATGTAAGAATGAGGCAAATCTCTCAGGTGTCTTGGGTCTTAAAAGAATACTGGAAGCAAGAAGTGGCTTGTCTTCTCATTGTTTTCTTTCTTGCTTGCTGAATTATTCTTTACCAAGGGCCCTAACAGAGTAACATTTTAATTGTTAACTTTTTAAAATCCTTGCAATCATATGTGCTATATGCAATAATATTCTCTTTACAGATGAGGAAACTGAGCCTTAGAAAGTCTCATAAAAACACCGACAATCACACAACTGGGTTTGACAGAGTGGAAATTTGAGCACCCTAAGGCCTGAAACCAAAGCCCAAGGGAAGAGGGGAAGAAGAGAACACCTTATGGTGTAATACCTTACAATGGACAAAGTGCTTCTTGTATTTGCTTTTATTTCAAAAGCACAGACCTTTGGTGAGATAAGTAAATCCAGCAGGATGGATTTCACAGACATGGTACATGTAGGCTCAGAAAGGTTACATGATCTATTCAAGGTCACACAACAGATACACAGAGGAGCTGGAAGAGCAAGGTAGGCATTGTGGTTCCCATCTCACTTTCTTTCCCTTGCTTTATTCTCAAGTGAGTGGAGGACAGGGAGGAATCTGAAGCAATGTCTGCAACTATCCCAAAGAAGACAAGTGTGATTTATGTCATCTGCAAGGGTACTTGACAATTTCCCCTCTCCTAATGCAATCTCAATTATGGTAAGATATTGTAAGCTCCACAAGGACAAGAAAAAAAATCTTTTACAGGACTTTAGCCCTACTACCTACCACAATGATGGCATTGGGGAAACACTTGATACATATTAGTTGAATAAATAAATGAATCAAGTAAATACAAAGAGAGTCTCAAGCCCTCAAATTCCTAATGAAAATGAATTTGTTGCTTTGGCAGAGAAAGGCTCACTACGAGAGCTTTAGCTATCTTCATGTAAGCTCTCGCCATGTGCTTGGATGCCTCTTGCATAAATTTCAGTTATTTTTGTTTAGATGTTCATTGGATTGCTCTATATATCATTTTTCACGTCTAGAGATGTACATCTCTAGATTTATGGTGGTCGCTTAAACTTCTTCCCTTTCCTTCCAGGAAGAAATAGAACTTCTCATCAAGCACAAGACCCGCTAGCCTTCTGAGTAACCCCAGCCCTGCTGCACCTCTGGCCTGCATCCAAGGAACCATGATTTGGCAACCTGGTAGATGTCTTTGACCTCCTGCCAGGTCAGATAACTAAGAACGAGGATTTGCTTTTCACGGTTTAATTACACAGAGTTAAGTTATTAGCTTTCTTCAGCAATCAACATAAAATTAATTTAGCGTGACTCCTACGGCTAGAATAACATAGAGTGATACACCAAATAAAAGCTAACAGATAGTGGGAAAGGTACATTTTTCTTATTATAAAAAGAGTGAGTGAGATGCTCTCTCACGGCAGAGCAAACACACTTGTTCCTTTAGCTTGCCAGATGGGGATCTGAGGTCTCAGAGGTAGGGACTGAGCCATGGGGTGCCTCCTCACACTAATGAGGTTTGCCCTAGAATTCTAGGAGACAGATGGATCTGCAGGTTGGAACCCCTCAGCAATCTCCCTGGGAGTTGGCATGATTTCATTGGGCCAATTCCCGCCTCTGGTCGCTGCCCCTTTCTCTGCCCTTTCTCCCTCTGCTTCTTACTCTCCTGCTTGTTTTTGTAGCTTTTGTTATGCTCTCTGCCACGGTAAATATTCTGCCTTGCATACCTCCCTCTGAATCTTTCTGACCAACTGCTTTTCTGGCCTCCCATGATTCTCTCTCTCCCTGCTTCCTTTTTATTCATCTTTTCCATCAGTATTTTAGTCCATAACAGGTCCATCTTGATCCTTTATGACCCCATTAAATTCCTGTTTATTCACAAGTGTTCCAGAAAGTGGCCATGTATAAATTAAGGAAAAGGAAAGGAAGACACTATTAAAAGCTCTCATTTTTGTGTCTGGTACTCAATGTAAAGTGTTTGCTGCTAGAAAAAAAAAATGGAAGAAAATACCTTGGCCATTTGAGGACGTGTAGTGATCCCCCTGCCTGCTTTGGCCTTTGGAACTCTGCAGATCTCAGCTCATGTGGATGGTCTGATCTCACACTGTGAGACATGTGTGGATTTCCACTCGTCATGACAGATTCACCACAGAGATGATAATTCCCAGGCATCAGGCATCATGCCAGGAGCATGTGGTACACTGGCTTGGGGAAACCCGGTTAACTAATCTTTTATGTGGGAATGCACAGAATTCAAGGGTCAATTCCTCTAGTGGAATTCGAATGTTACAGCCCTCCTGTGGACTATTTCATTTCCCTCCAAACTCCACCTGGAGAAGGCAGAGTGCTCTTGCAGAAATAAACGTACACCTTTTAAGAATACAGGGATGGTGTGGCATATTCATACAGTGGAATATTAGTCAGCCTTAGAAAAGAAGGAGATCCTGTCACATGCTACAACATTGATGAAACTTAAGGATACTATGCTGAGTGAAATAAGCCAATCACACAAAAAGAGAATATTGTACGATTCTACCTATATGAGGTATCTAAAGTAGTCAAAGTCATCGAGACAGAAAGTAGTATGTGGGGGTTGCCAGGAGCAGATAGGAGGGGACAATGGGGAAGTGGTATAAAGTCAGTATAGAGTTTCAGTTTTGCAGCATTACAAAATTCTGGAGCCTCCAGGCCTTTTGACATGCTACCCCATTGCTCAGAGCACTGTTCCCCTCGCCCATTTTCTCACTCACTTCCAGTCTTTGTTATCTTGGCTGGAACATTCATTCCATCCTCACAGAAGCCTTCTCTGACGTCCTGGATGAAATTAGTCCTTTTTCTACTTCCCTGTAAAACACTGGCCACAGTTATGCTATTGCTGCAATTGCTCCTCTCCCCTGCTGGCAGCGAGAACATTCCTGTCTTGCTTACCACTGTATCTTCAACCCTTAGCACCATATTGAGAATTGTATGAATAGGAAAGCACGCAATAACAATATAAAAAAGATGGGTTGTAGAGTACAACTCTAACCACCTTCCCCACAAAAACATAGACCTCTACTCTGCTGTTGAATGCCCACCCCCCCAGGTACTATGAGTAATTTACCAAGGCAAATATACTGGCTTCTTGCTATTCCTCTAACACATCAGGCATGTTGCCACCATGCACTGTACTGTTTCCTTTCCCTAAAATGTTTGCCTTCCTCCTAGTTACATGTTTGACTAACTCACTCACTTGCTTCAAGTTTATCTCAAGTATCACTTTTAATAAGGTCTTATATGCTATTTATTTAAAACTACCCTCTGCAATTGACCCCTTCGAACACTCCCTTATCTATCCTACCTTTTACTTTTTTCCATGGAATTTATCATCTTCTAACATACATTATAATAATTTTATCGTGTTTATTATATAACAGCATTGCATCCATGTTCCCACTAGAATAAATATGAGCTCCATGAGGCAGGGAGGTGGTAAAAAATGCACATCATAAAATTTGCCATCTTAACCTTAAGTATACAGGTCAGTAGTGTTACATATATGCATAGCGTTGTGAAACTGATCTCCGGACTTTTTCCATCTTGTGGAACTGAAACTGTATACCTGATAAACAATAATCCCTCTGTCTCCTACCATCACCAGTCCCTGGTAACCGCCATTCTGCTTTCTATTTCTATGAATTTGACTACTTTAAATATTTCACATAAGTGGAATCATATAGTTTTTGCTCTTTTGTGGTTGATTTATTTCTCTTAGCACAGTGTCCTCAAGGTCCACTGATGATGTAGCATGAGAAAAGATTTCTTTCCTTTTTAAGGCTACATAATATTTCATTATATAGAGAGACCACATTTTGCTTATCCATTCATCTGTCAAAGGATGTCCGAGTTGATTTCCCATCTTTGCTATTGTGAACAGAAGGCAGGGGTTTTTGGTTGGTTGGTTGGTTGATGTGTCCCAAGCACCTAGAACCGTGCCTGTCACATAGTAGATTCTCAATAAATATTTGTTGGATAAATAAAAATATAAGGAGCAAAGTTGGGACTATTTGCCAAAACGAGAACTTTCTGGACTTTTCTACCCTTCAGACACTAGAGTCTACTACTACCTTGTGTTTGAGGCATCTGCATAGCCTGGTCCTTAATAAATAACTGGAATCTTTGAGTAAATGAGTAGTTAGGGAGCCATATGATGCTTGATTAACTGATTATCCAGATATTTCTTTCCCACGGAGCTTTCCTAGCATCTGGGTCTTTGGGATGGGCCTTATGTCCATAAGATCACAGGTCATGACCTTAGTTGGGGTAACTTGATATACTCTGAGATATATGAACAAAGGGCCTCCAAAAAGGAAAAGACCTACTGCAGGTGTGTTTCTAAGGGGAGGAGGGGTTTGGTCAGGCACAATGTATACACAGTGAGGTGGTATCTCTACAATTTAGGGAGGACTTAGCTGTGGGTGCCAGAGACTACATGACTTTTGTCTCCCAACCAGCTCCAACTCCAATGAGTGGCTAGAGGCTAGAATTCTGCTGTGTCCCTTGAAAAGCCAGGAAAAGGATTCCTTCCTATCCAATGTCCTCGAAAGTTTGAGGAGGGGGGAGCTTATCCCCACTTGTCACTCTTCCTTTTAAAAAGAAAATCTCCCAAATATTTTGATGCCTCCAAGATCTTGGCCCCAGATTTGAAGGCAATTACAAAAGTTTTCACGGCTTAATTTAATTAATTTCATCGTGAAGTTCCTGACTATTGAATTCTGTAACAAAATTTAGGTTTTCTTAAATTTTAAGGTGAAATTAACAGAACAAAGTCTGACAGTCTCACTGAAAGGACGCAATGATGGTTATTCCTGAGCCTTCATTTATAGAAACACTATAGACCCTTAACATGCTAAGGAATATATCTGTAGACATTCAGAAATCCCCAGTTTGGAAATATTCCCATAGCACATAATTCCCTTTAAAAAGCAGTAATATTTGAAAAATGAAGTGCTCCTTCGCATTCTTGATTCTATATATCAGGAAAAAATTGCTTCTGAATCATAGTTCCCTGGAGAATCATATGTTTCTTAGGCTCAGCCTCTAGAGAGACATTCCACAGGAGTTACTGCATATTTTCAACTGAAGAATCACTCACTAGTCGAGGGCCTCCCTGCTTCACACCACCTTTATAGTGCACAAAAGTGGATGTTTCCACAAAATTAAAATTAATATATCATGGAACATTAGGATTCCTTAGAATCCATCAAACCTTTGATTGTTAAATCTATAAAGGTCAAGCATCTATGGCATAGCATGATGCAATAAATGAAGTATTTAAGCACAAAAGCTTTGGAGTTATTTTAATGTAGTTTTAAATCTCAGCTTAGCCACTTAACATTTATGAAATATTGGGTAAATTATTAACCAGCTTTTCATTTGTAAAATGTGAATGTAATCAATGCCTCTTTGATCTAGGAGGAACAGCACAAGGTGAGCACTGAGCACAGGGTCAGGCACATTGTAAGCACGAGAATGACAGTGTAGCTGCTGCTCCACACTGGTTCCTGCCCCCATAGTCCAGTCTACACTTAGCCAGAGTGATCTTTTGAAAACTTAAATCAGTTCCTGCTACTTGATGGTATAAAAGCCCTCTGATGACTTTCCACTGTGGTTAGGAGAAATTGCAAAGAAAGGGTGAATCACTGACCCCTTCTCCAGTCTCCCTGTCCCTCACTCATTATGCTCCAGCCACACTGACTTTCCTTCTGTTTCTCCAATGCACAGACCTCGTTTCCACACCAAGGCCTTTGCTCCTACTGCTTCCTTCTTTCTGGATGATGCCCATCCCTGCCCATCTTTGCTCAGCGAATTCTTTCTTATCTGAGCTTACATGTCACCTCCTCAAAGAGGCCTTTTCTAATCTTAATATTCCCCTCACTCTGCATACTGTTATTTGATTTTATTAACTCTGTAGCTTTCTTCATGATCAGTAAAGACCTTGCTTATCTGTTGTTGTTTTTTTTTTTTTAATCTGTCATCTCTCTTTCCCAACTGACATATAGCTAAGGTCTTTTCTGCATGGTTCAAAGAATCCCCACTTGTGCTTGACACATAGTAGGCATTCGATAAATGTTGGTTGACTGAATGGATGAATGGATGTAGGGATGGATGGACGGATGGACGGATGGATGGATGGATGGATGGACGGATGGATGGATGGATGGATAAGAACTATGCCACTGGTTGTTGCACTGTGCATGGGATGGTATGTGCCAGGAGAATGGTTCACTAGTCTACATGACAAGGAAAAGATTCCAAAATGTTTGATGTGATCTCCTAGGGCTACTCAGAAAACATGGGACATGAGCTGATTATTAAAGAATAAGTGAAATTGAGAAAGAAGGAGGAACTTTTAGAAAGTTGTATAACCTCCAAATCTCTGAGGTTTTCTTCTTGTCCCTTAGGGGTGGAGACAAACCTGCCCCTCATTTATAGGGATGTTCTGGAGTCAGAGATAATGTATAAAAGCTGCTGAGTGCTAATTAGCTCTATCTGTCAGGGCACAGGAAGCCAGCAGGTCTGAGTGTCTGATTTCAATGTCTGTAGCTGAAAATACTTCTTGCCAACTGCCTGGAGGGTCTGATAAGGGAAATGACTGCATTCTGTGAATTAACATATTCTAAGCAGGTCAAAAGTCCCGGATTGTGAAAAATCATGGTAAAGATGGAAAGGAAGGTAACACTACCCCCATTTTAGTTACCATGCCTAAGTAATGAAGCTGTGAATTCCTTGACAAGAATTGTTGCCTTGGAGTCAGCAGTGGGTGGCAGCTGAGTATAATTTTTAGGGATAACTACTGGCAAAATTAAGAAAGAAGTATACTCGTATTCATTGTGCTGACTTCTTAGTTCTCTTTCATTTTGCCCTTTCCTACTTGACTGATCAGTTTCACATTGTATCCCTCCTCTTTCTTTTAGCAGAAAAATTGTCCCAAATCTGCCACCACTTTTGAATATGCCTTCTCTGGATGAGTTCTCAAGAACCATATGTCCATGTACATCGTGGTTTAGGAGAAAGAGCCCTGGACTAGATGCCAGAAAAGACTAGGATTCTGGTTCTGGTCCCTGATCTGTAGGTGTGTTATTTATGACTTCTTTGGTTGAAAGTTATAGAAACTCAGATCAAATCAGTTTAAGAAATAGGAGATGGGCTTGCATAAGTGAAGTACAAGGGAGGTGGAGGTTTCATGCATTGCTGGATCCTGGGTCTTAATCACAGCAACCTCTGTCTCTTCTCCATCTCTCAACTCTCCTTCTTTTGACCTAATCCAAACTCTAACCCTTTTTATTTAGACATTCTTGTCATATTGACTCCATGTGGTAGCAAATATGGTCATTGGTAGCCTCAAGCATTTTGCCTTGTAACTCACTACCCATAGACACGAAGGATCTCTCCATCTCTCTGGTCCATATATCAAAATTAAGGAACCAGGTGAATATGGTCAGGAAGTCAGGCTGGTGACATGCTCACCCCTGAGTGCTGGCAGGGTGGAAGGTAGAGCAGCAGCTCATAAGCATGATAACTGACATCCCCACCAAGACCACAGAGAAAGGGGAGAGAGAAAATCACCAAAAGAAAGCACGCTTCTTAGAGAGACAACCGCCATTTCTACTATTTCCCCACCTTTAAAATAAATGAATTCAGTAAGATTAAGGAGGTGGATATGCTTTGAAAACCATAATAATCCCCCACACAAATGAAAGCTGGTATTGTTAGAGAAAACTTTTCTCTGTTTTGTTTTTCCAGAACTTGTATTATGAGAGCTATTCCTTGGCTTGTCAGGCTGTTGGAAAGATTAAATGGGGCAATGCGATGAGAGCTTTTCATGGAGTATTTGGCACGAATTCAGTGCCCAATGTTAGTATCTTTTCCTCATGCCACATAATGTGCAAATTGCCAAAAGTTTTACCTGAAGAGAACAATCTAATGGTTGGAATTAGTCATTGTTTCTGCCAAGTGGCAAAGACATTTGGGGATGACTGGGTAAAATTGCCAATATTATTTAACATTTTTGTTTCTTCCTCTCTGTGTTTCTTCTTCTTCTGTCTCTATCTCAACCCCTACACACATTTTTTTTGGCATGAGAGCAACTGTAGAGTTGAATTAATGCATGATAAGTAAGCATATGTGTATATGCTATTAGACTGTGAAATTTTTACCAACTCAAGTGGCTGTGACACATTAATGTTGATTATATGGGTGATGCTGATGACTTTGACACTAACAAAAATGATGGGAATAATAAGTGTCAGCTCTATAACACAAAACTGTTTGAGTGGAGCCTTTTGTGATATGAGCTGCAACCTCACATTCCGGGTGTCTTGCTCTAGACAGTGTCTCCTCACCATCAGAGGGGAAAGGTTACCAAGGTCACTGGGGCATCTGGTATGGGTCTCTCACTTGTATGTTACACAGTCAGTGAAAAATGAGTTCTCTGTAAGCAGTTTCCAGAGATAGACCCAGAGGATGAGTGGCCTCTTGGACAGCAGTATCAAGCTTCAGTCCAGGGAGGCAGTGAAATGTGATAGAAAGAACATTAGACTGAAAACAGAAGCACCTGTGCTCTCACCTTGGCTCTCTTGCCAACTTGCTTCATGACCTTGGATAAGGCACTTTTCTATTCTAGACATGACAACTTGCTGATATTGGACATGGCATTTATCTGTTTTGAGTACCCCAAAGCTTCTGGGGACCAGCCCCTATGTAGAACTAGGCCAGAACCCACTTATGGGTTTGTTTCTTTTCATCCACTTCCCTTGACCTTTATGCTGGGCTATTTGCCACTTTAGTTTCAGAACAGAAAGTTCAATCCTAGTTTATGGACCATTCCTCCTCATCACATGCATACACACACACACACACATGCACACATACACACAGACACACACACACATACCCCAAACAGCTCTAATTTTGAGGGGTCACCTACCACTTTAATGGACATGTCAAACTATCTGAGTGGGAAGAATCTTGGACATGACAATGAACAATGCTGTGTTGATTTCATAAAAGAAAATCATTGTAGACCTGGAGAACACAGACAAAAAATTCTAAAATTTATCCCCTTTATGCCAATGAAAATATAAACCTCTCTTTCCAATTTCTTTATTTACTGCAAGATCCCTTTTCCATCCCCCATAAATCTGCACAGTGAGTCAAGTTTAATTTTCAAGTATAGAAAAAACTGACTTGCTGAAACTTCACTAACGTTCCTTCCCAAGGGCCTAGTCTGTCTTTCTGTCCACATGCATGAAATGACATTGTTCTATTCCTCCACTAGACTGTAAGATCTGGGACAGCAGCTGTCCTAACTCTTTCATTCCTTGCTGAAGTCTCAGTTTCTAGCATACTGTTTGACACATAGAAAATCAAGCCATGCTCAGTAACTAAATAAATCAATGTATGAGTTAATGACTAAATGATTGAATGGCTTTCAATGATGTTTTGGTGTTAATATTTATAAAAGAAACATTTTTAGAATTTATCATTCATATTTAGTCTGGGCTCCCATTTGTCTGTTTGCAAGGCCAACTACTATGAAATTTTACATTGGTTGCTACCTCATTGTTTTGTGCATACTTGCGGGAGAAATTCTGCTCTGAATTAATCAGAATTCAACTTTTTGAGCATAGCTAGATTGTTAGATCTTAGCAAGCATGTATACGGATACATAACTCCTCATATCCAACACAAGTTTAAGTTTACAGGAGAATTTTAAGCTTTCTGGTTAAAGGGAGGGGAGTCCAATTGAAGGAAGTAATAAACAATAAACAGGTTCAACATGACTAGGGAGTTAGAGGTAGCTAAGAGCCATCCATGGCATAATTTAGTGGTAAGCTTAAAACCAAAAGTAATGTAACAGCCAGCATCTGTTTTTTCTAAACAGACTAAGAATTGGTTCCCATTTTGCAGATTAAAAATCTAAAGATCATAGAGATTAGGTGCCTTTCCTATGATCATACAAGTAATCTGGGGTTCTTATTCCAAACAAAGACAGTCAGTTATGCAGCTTTCTGAAATGAATGATAAATGGTCAGAGGCCATCATATATGAATGAATGAACGGCCAGGGTTGTCTGAGAATTTTCAGAGATCTCAGAGATCTTTGATTTGACCCCCTCTCAGTCTAGACTCTTAACTCTGGAATCCAGCCTAAGAAAACTCAGCTCCTGTTAATATCTTGTCAAGGTCTTTAGCATCCTTTCATACTTTCTTACCTCTAGATCATCAGGTGTCTAGAGACTAACACATGCCTTTGAATGAATGACTGTAGTTGTTTCTCCCCTCTGAACCTTTTTTTAGAAGAATTCTTATGAAACAGAGTTGTTCCAGGTTAGTGTTTATTAAATTATAGTAGATTAAATTTGTTTTTGGAACTTTAAAGAATGAAGATTTCTGCCAGCAATTCTGATAAAGTATATCTATGATGAATACCTGCAGTGTGTGTTTTTGACAAGAACCCTATGAGATTGTGAGGCAAGTGATCCATATACAATAACACTTAGAAAAAAATAATGGACAAGAAGCAAGTGAAGAGAAAGCACCCAAACAAGATATACAGCAGAAAATGAGCAGGCCCTGACTGAGCTACACTCAGTGTAGGTGCTCACCAAATACTTACTAGATCAGTGTGTAGCTGGGGAGGAAAGATGGAGGGATAGATGGGTGAGTGGATGGATAGGTGGATAGACAGAATGGGAGGATGAATAAGTTGGATGCATAGATGTAAGGAACTTGTGTGCTATTTTTCTATGTAGCCATTCCAAATGGTGATTTTGTTGATATTGCCAAAAAGCTCCCCTAAGATAAAATTCATTACCCAGCGTGAAACTATTAGAATACACAAAAGGTGATATTTGCTCTTCCAGAATGATTTGCATTATCATTATTATTGCACATCGAGTAGAAATAATATGACTTACATGTTTATTTTTGAGGGGTGATGTGTTAATATAAAATCAGGGAGTTATTTTGGCTGACCTAAGTAGTGTCCTGGCTTTCAGACGACATATTTTGTTTCTAATATTTACAAACCACTATAGTACTAAAACTGTTGCCCTTTCTGGATGGGATTACCTAAAAAATAATTTGCTATGTAAGGTTACTAATTATGATGCAAAAAAATACATATTAAAGGCATTTACCCCGTAATTTGTAATGAGAGACTCTGAGCAAAATAAAGCGTGAAAGATGATTACTGTGGCTAAGAATGTAAGGATATAAAGCTACTCATTCATTTTAGGACTGGGAGTTAAATATATAGTAACTTTAGAAAGGGGACTGCCACAGAGCCAAGCCCTTTCTGCCATCTCTTCTGGACCAGGAGTGAGTTGAGTTCTCCTCAGGTATACAGGGTATTTGCCCAGCACCCTAGAGGCTCTTTCTTACCTCCTTCTCCTTCTCTGTCTTAGACCTCTAAACTCTAATACCCTAAATTTCTCTCTTTCACTAGATTCATCTATTCAAAAAAGCAGCACATTGTAGGAGTTTAGTGCCTGGGCTCTGGAGAAAGAATGCCTGGCTTTATATCCTGGCTCTGCCACTTACTAGCATTAAACTTTTCAAGGCCTCAGTTTCCTCATCTGCAAAACAAACATAGTAACAGTAATGAACACACAAGATTGTTACAAGGATGAAATGAGCTAATAATCAGCTAAGCATTTAGAACTTAAGAGTAAGTTTTCAGTAAACATAATTTTTTTTCATCATGAAAGCAATGTAATAACATACAGAAACAATGAAAAATAAGAAAAGCACACTCATAATTTTAACACCCTAACCCACACCCAGTATTTTTTTATTTTAATAAACTTGCTTTTGAAAGCAAAACTTTGTTTTCCAGATTCTTCCCATGCTTTGAATAAACCACAAAGCTAACCACGAGCCTTTTATTCTTTCTTTTTATGATAAGATTTTTTACACATCTAATTATAAAAGCCAAAAGCTTCCCAATTTGAGACGATTTCTGCAGCTAATGGTGTTTATTAAGATTCAAGTACATTGCCCAAAGGAATATCTTATTAAGCCATTATCTGACCCATAAGTCTGGATTCATTTATCAAGTTAGTTCCACATTCTATCAGGTTTTTACCCACTTTATTGGCTACTTATATTAGAATCATGGTCAGTCAGATCAGGGCTCAAGTCTAGAACCTGGACCTGTGATCTTGGGCAAATGACTGAGCTCTCAGACAGCTCACCTGCAAGAATAAGGTGGACAACACCTCACAGTGGCACAAGAATTATAAAAGGATAACAAATGATCCTTGTTTTAGCTGTCACATCGGAAAGTGGTCAACTTTTCTACAGGAAATATAGGAATGCGAATATGGTAAAAAGGGTTGTCCTGGAGGTGAGAAAGCTGGAGACAGAGATATTCCTCCGGAATTCTGGGCAGTGACTTTGCTTTCCTCTCCCCATCCTCTCCCCAGGCTCACCACAATAAAGCATGTGATTGTGTTAATGCTGGAGCACTGAGTGCTGTAGGTTTGTAAGCATTCTCTGAATAAGTAGTAATTGATGGAATCCTGAGTATAAACGGACAGTGATTTGGCAAGACTAGAGATTTCAGATCCAACATGATCCCTTATGCACAGACAGTGTTATTGTCAGCTTTGCCTCCATCAGAGACTGGGGCTGTCTTAGCTTGGGCTGCCATAACAAAGTACCACAGACTGGGTGACCTATAAACAATGTTTCTCACTATTCCAGAGGCTAAGAAGTCCAAGACCAAAGTGCCTGCTGATTCGATTTCTGATGAGGACCCACATCCTGGCTTGCAGATGGTCAACCTTTTGCTGAGTCCTCATCCAGTGGAGAGAGAGAAAGAAAGAGAGACAGAGGGAGGGACAGAGGAGGGAGAGCGAAAGAGAGAGAGCAGGCTCTCTAGTGCCTCTTCTAATGGGGCTACTAATCACATCATAAGAACCCCACCCTCATGACCTCATTTAACCTTAATGACCTCTTTATAGGCCCTATCTCCAAATACAGCCATATTGGGGGTCACGGCTTCAACATGTGAATTTTGGGGGGACACAGTTCAGTCCATAGCAGGAGCCCAGGGAAGCGATCCTGAGCGGTGTCACATCTACTCTTCCCAGTCATGGTTTCCAGACTGATTCCCAGTCTTAATCAATCATGGTCTGATGAAGTCAAAACTCAACCTCAGTTTGTTAAGTGTGTGTGCGCACGAGTGTGTGTGTGTGTGCATGCACACACGCTCATATCCTCTACCTGCCAAACTATAAGCCACCAGAGTTGCTGCAGGTGCCCATTATTTTCTCTTAGGTGTTCGAGTCTAGAAAGCCCAAAGGAGCGTTCTCATCTCATTGGAGTCAAGGGCTGGGACTGGGAAATCTGGGGTGTGGAAAGAGAGACCCTAGTTTCTTACTTTGACCACCTAGATAATTCTTAAATGTCACACTCAGGAGGCAGAGATAACACCTCCTACCTGTGTTCTGTTAAATATGGCTCTGGATACACTGTAGAAGCTGAGGATGTTAGAGTTCATTGGGAGGCATATTACACATGTAGATTTCCAATCATGACTCCTGTCAAGAGTTTACAAAGCAGGTTTCCCGCCTCTGTCTTGATGACTTGTCTTTTCCAACCTCATGTCTGCTAATGGATGACACCAGACTCGGCTTCCTGGAGAGAAGTGATCAAGGAGCACAGGCTCCTTGCTGAGAAACACATTAGCACAATTTCTAAAATATGCTCTTTAAACTCATTTGATCTATGATATGTGTTATCATTTAATAAATATTAGGCTAACTTAGGTTCTGTCTCCATGCAAAGAAACATCTGCCTCCATGTTCCTTTAAGCAAGACCAAACAGCTACTCTGGTAATTGTTTCAAAGTTGTTTTTTGTTTTTTCTTTATTTTTCCAAATAAAGTTGTGCATCAAGAAACTTAAATGACATAATTATAAAGTGTGCATTAAGAAAGAATTCATTCTCCTTAATAATGTTAATTAGGCTTGTCTTAATCTCTATTGCAGATCTTCTTACGAACTTGTTTTTCTTCCAACTGCCTCCTTTGATTATACATAAATAGGATACAATTACATATGGGTGGAAGGTTATTATATACAAATATGTTCAGAAATTATGTGAATAAAATGCACAATAGGATTTAGTATTCTTCTCATAAAATAATATATATTAGGACCAAAATAAGCAATTTGCTCCCTTTTAGTATCTACCTTGTCTATTTCTTTTTCAGATTAGTACTATGGAGCATGTCACCAAATAGAAAGAAAAAGTCATTATGACCTCTAGCTGAAAGGAAACTTGGTTTCTTTGTGTGTTTTCTTAACAGGTGAATTCACCATTTGTGTTGCTATTATTATCTCTATCTCTTTGTTTTGCAATCTCTTCTTTCAGCTCTTCAGCTCAAAGAATGCATTCTTGAACAAAAATTTTATTTTTAAGGGAAGCATGAAAGAAAGAATATTTAAGGGACAGTTGAAAATATGTTCATTTTTAATAATGTTTGTCTATAGCATAAATATTTTGTTTTCCCAGAAGATTCACTATGGGAAGACTTTCCAAAAAATGAAATTTTAAGAACAGTCTGCAAATTGAGTTCCTATTTTTATTCTAACAGGCTGATGCAGCAAGAGGACTGCAGGTAAAACTGTGTGAGTGTGTGTGATAAACAGCTAATTACCTGTCAGTTACCATAGCAATGTTTAGAGGAAGACTGAGAAGCTCACATAGCTCCGTTACCCAATTTGAGAGTAGAAAAGCCATATAATTTCTTCTTTTCAACCCCTAGTGGAGTTTCTGGCAGCAATTTTAGGATGCTCTTCACTTGGCAAGTTCTTATATGACCAATTTAGCTTCTTTGCTTTGAGCAGAGAATGTTGATTTGAGTGAGGGATGGAGAGAATCAGCTTGCAAGAAGTCTTGGGATGCTAAAACAATAGGCTCATGACAATTCTGAAGAGTTCTGTTAACGACAGTTCGTGTAGCACTGGTCCAGCATGGAGCCTTCTTCAAAGAGCTCTGTCTAGCCCCATGATTCTCCAAACAAACCTCTATAGATTGCCAAGGAAACACAGTACTTTATTCTTTCAACAAACTTTTTTGAGCCTCTATTGCAGGTTAGCACATACTAGCCTCAGAGGTTACCTTGGTGATCAGGGTTCAAGGCAGATGAGGGGAATGTTATAGAGATGTATGCAGGGATCAGATCATGAAAGGCCTTAAGCAAATTGTGGCAGATTGTATTTTTGAAAGGTAACTACAGTAGGCTCTCCCATCCCACATGTTCTATTTAAATGCGACCCTCTTAGGTTTCTCCCATCAAATGATATAGTCTATGCCCTCTACCCTTGAACCTGAGTGGACGTTTTCATTTCTGAAACTAGATTATCAAAATGCCATGCACTTCTATCTTACTCTCTGATGACAACTGAAAATGTCCAGAAATGACTAAGCTATTCATGGCATTTTCAGATCTCTTCTTCTATTCTCCTAAGTCAGGTAGCAAAAAGTGGAGTATCCTTTCCAAAAATCCCTTCTGCAAATTAGTTGGAGGTGACTGATTAGCAAACTCATGTGTAAAACTTATCTAGGTTCAAGGCCTTGCAGTAAGAACTTTGGGGGGCATCGTGGTGAATTAAACAGGATTAGATTATCCCAAATCCAGTCTTAGATCCAGGAGTCTACTAGGGAGGTAAAACTTGTCATGACAATAAATATAAGGAATGATATATCATTTAGAAAGGGCGAGAACAAAGTTTAAAAATACATTAAAGGTCAATGGAAAGAGAAGGCATTTGAGCAAGAGAATAATCCAATACAAAGAAAGGAAAAAAGGAATTGGTGCAACATGGGGGTTAAGTTGGAAGGTGGGCACTCATATAAGGCTTACTTGGCTTAAATGCCAGGTCTTCCACTCAGTAGCTTGGAAAGTTTTAAACATCTTTTCCCACATGTAGACTGGAGATGATAATAATTGTACCTGCCCTCTAGGTTTGTTGAAAGTATTATTAATAAAAAATAAATTATGCATATAAAGTACTTAGCTCACTGTCTGGAACACAATAAGCATTTAATGAAAGGAAGCTGCCGTAATCAGTAATAACATCCTCAAAACCATCGGTATCATCATTTTTATTATTACTTAGGGGAATGTTACTAGAAAAGAAGCAGATTACATGGTTCGCCAAAACTTTTCTCCATTTTGGGAAAGGAAAACATCAATATTTTTGTGCATAAATAATTTTATAGGTAGTTTTGCTTCAATATAACAGTGGCCTGTTACATTGAAGTAGATGTCGGCATCTGGAAATACTACCACTCCCACACAAACAAGGGAAAAGAAAAGCTGGATAAACTGGAAAATCACAGCTTTTATTGTTGTTATGTATCAAAGAGGTGAGTTGGCACAGGAACCACATAACCTGAAATCAAAGGGGGATCACTCCACCTTACCCCCAAGGAGAGTGAGCACTTGGACCACTTTGCTGTGATACAGGAAAAACATGGGACCACCATAAAGCAGCTAAGAAGGTATCAGGTATGTTTGTAGCAAATTGCTAAAGCTCAAATGTGGACTAATGTGGAGCTGTAGACAAAAAGGGATTTTGGACATATTTGTAGGCTCTTTTCCATGAATTTTTACCAGGTGCTCACAAGAAAGATTAGGGGCATGTCAAGTGGTCATAGAAAGCGTCTTTTGGCATTGCAAGGGTGGATAGAAAAAAAAAAATCAGCCATGACCACCAAGCTGGTCCTTTACTCAAAAGTCTTAAGCATCAGAGGGAGGTACAGCCAACTCCATGACCCACAAGACAAAGGGAAAAAAACCAATATTACTTGGGAACAAATGGAAACCAGCATTTCAGCCATAAGGCAGGCTCAATAAATAGTCCTGAGTGCATGATCCCATGGTAGTACTATCAGAGGTCTCATAGCACTGGGAAGAGGAATGTAACTCTCCCACGCTATAGATACAAGGGATAATTTGGCTGCTAGCAATGGGGAAGAAGGAAAGGACTGCTAAGAAGCCTGGGCATACAGGGTTTACCTAAAACTAAAGCAATAAAAGGGTCACAGAAGCCACTTCAGTCCTAACCACTAGCCTCGCAAGAACCACAGAAAGCAACAGAATCTATCACTAAGGGTGGGGCAAGAAAATGGAGGAGCCTCTCTAGGGCACTGGCATATAAGAAAGGCTGAAAGCTTAGAGTGGGACAAAAAAATTTGATAAAAACTCTCTGTCAGCCCCAGCCTCTCCCTAAGCCCAAGGCATTAAAAACTGGTGGAATACTGAAGGAAACCATAACAAAAACAAACTCAAAATGAACTCAATTCCTAGCTAGATTGACCCAATTCTCCACACTTATTGCTTGAGAACAGACATGTTTATTTCCAGGTATAAATATTGTAATATTATTCAACTCAGTATCCTCTATTCTATGCAAGATACCTAGTATTTAACCAAAAATCATTAGTCATACAAAAAACAAAATCAATCCATTGTCAAAAGGCAAAGCAAACAAAACAAAAAGATTCAGAGATGTCCCAGCTATTGGAACAGAAATTCACAGAATTTAAATTCACAGAATTTAAAATTAATATGATTAACATGTTAAAAGGTACACTGGAAAAGGTGCAATTTTCATGAAAATATGAATAATTTCTGCAGAGTTGTAAATGTTATAAGAAGAAAATTAAATAGAAATGCTAGAAATCAAGAATAGGGTGTGGTAGACAAAATAATGATCCCCCAAAGATGTCCATATCCTAGTTCCAAAACCTGTTAATATGTTGCCATTACATGACAGAAGGGACTTTGCAGGTGTGGTTAAGTTAAAGAACTTGAGATGGGAAAATTTTACTGGATTTTCCAGGTGAGCTCAATGTAGTCACAGAGGTCCTTAAAAGGAGGAGGCAGGTGGGGTAATGTGAGAGAAGGAGATGTGATGATAGAAGCAGAGATCAGAAAGAAAGAATAGGATTTGAAGGTGGCATGCTTCTGGCTTTGAAAATGAAGGGAGGGGTTTCAAACCAAGTAAGGCAGGCAGCCTCTAGAAGCTAAAAATGACAAGGAAACAGATTCTTCCTTGGAGCCTCCAAAAGAAATGCACCCCTGATAACCCATTTTAGATTTCAGACATCCAGAACTATAACATAATACATTTGTGTTTTTTTAAGCCACAAAATTTGTAGTAATTTGATACAGTAACAGTGGAAAACTAATATACAGGACACTGGAGATGAAGAATTTATTCAACAGGCTTAGCAATAGACTCAACACAGTCAAAGAAATAATTGGTGAACCTGAAGATGGGACAGTAGAGATCATCCAAACTAAAATGCAGACAGAAAAAATAGCATAAAAATAGGATAGATCTCGAAGTGGTGTGTTGACAATATCAAATTATCTAACATACATATAATTGGGATTCAAGAAGGAAAAAGAGAGAGTTGAACATAAGGAATATTTGAAGAGATAATGGCCAAGAATATTCCAAAATATTGAAAAGCATCAATCCACAGGTCCAAACAGTGCAGAAAACTTTAAGCAGGAGGAGAAAAAAGATAAAACTAAAACTACCCAAACTGCTGAAAACTAAATATAAAGAGAAAATATTGAAAGCAGGTAGAGAAAAAAAATTACATATTACATACAAAGGAATAAAGATAGAAATTATTGCAGACTTCAAGCCAGAATATAATGGAGTAATATCTTTAGAGAAATTTTTAAAAAGTCAGCCCAGAATTCTATGCCTAATGAGAATATGTTCCTAAAATTAAGGTGAAATAAAGACTTTTTCAGACAAATAAAAGCTGAGAGAATTTATTGTTAGCATGTGCCATGTGCCATAATAAGTGTTAAATAAAGTTCTTCAAAAGGACATAATACCAATGTAGATTTCCATCTACATACGAAACATAAAAGTTCTAGAAAATGTTAAAAATGAAAGTAAATACAAAAGACATTTTTTCTTATTTTTAACCATTCTAAAACACAATTGACAATATGAAGCAAAAATATTGGAAATGTATTTTCTTTTATAACATATATAAAAAGATCATATGTATAAAAGTAGAAAACAGATAGGATAGTGAAATAGAAAATACACTATCATAAGGTTGTTATACTGTGTATGAAGTCATGTAATATTATTTGAAGGTAGATAATGATAAATTAAAGATTTATATTGTAAACACTAATACAATCACTAAGGAAATTAGAAATAGTGATATAACTCATAAGCCAATAGTGTAGATAAACTAGTATAATAATAATATTTAATTCAAAACATCAAACAAAAGTAGATGGAACAAATATTAATAGAAAGCAACTAGCAAGGTGGAAGATTTAAATCCAAAAATATAAATAATTACAATTGTTTTAGCATACTAACTAAAAGATAGAGATTGTCAAATTGGACTGAAAAAAAGCAAGATCCAACTATATGCCATCTAAAATTAACATGATTTAAATGTAAAGACTTGTGTTTAAAAATGAAAGGATGGAATAATGTATACCATGCAAACACTACTCAAAACAAATCTGGAACAACTATGTTAATATCAGAAAAGTAGACTTCAGAAAAAGGAATATTACCAGTAAAAAAGAAGATATTGTATAATGATAAAAGGGTCAATTCACCAAGAAGTTATGACTAGTTTAAATTTTAACACATCCAATAACAGAGCTTCAAAACATATGAAGCAAAAACTAATAAAACTGAAAGGAAGAATGGCCAAACCTCAGTTGTAGTTGGAGTATTCAATATTCCTTTTTCATTAGTTGATAGTAAACAGAAAAATCAACAAAGATATAAAAGTCCTGAACAACACTATCAACCGATTTAACCTAATTGAAATTTATAGAACACCCCACTAAATAGCAGTAAAAGAAACATTCTTTTCAAGTGCACATGGACCATACTTTTTATCATAAAACAAACCTCACATTTTTAAAAATTGAAATAAAACAAAGTATATTCTCTGATAATAATGGAAATAAACATAAATCAACAAATTCCTAATAACTAAAGACTGCTTCCTCATTTAGAATCTATCTGATAAACTGAATCTATCTGAGAAACTTGTCCAGAAATACAAATACTTTAATATTATGCTTAAACTGGGTCTTCAAAACTTTAATGTTAGATGGTATTTCAGAGTTTAGTGTCAGCCTTCATGATACAGAAGTGGAAAGTGAGGCCTGGAAAGACTGGATGACTCACATGGCAAGTTCCAGGGCTGGGAAGTCATCATGGTCTTTGCTTTCTACATGAGCATCATTCTGTTGATGCCATATTTCTTCTCCTCTTGCCAACCAACAAGAATCTTTAATACCTAACACACACATACCAAAATATGTACATATTTTTGCTAGACGTTGGGGAACATAAAAAAGATAGATCAATCCTTTGGTAAGCAAAAAGGCTTTTATATTAAATGATCTAGTGAGGAATTTGGACATTTTCCCTGTTTGTATCAGATAAAGAAACTTTTCAGTAAAAAGTTTACCTTCCTCTTTGTGCCTCCTCACATATTCTCAGCAGGCTCCCCTCCTGAAAAACAAACGACAGAAAAAGGGCAAACATTCTTTCCATAGGAAACAGGATGTTGTGGGGGACATTAGGAGAGAATGAGCACAGGGCCAAGTTGTCACACTTCTGAAGCAATCGGGACAACTCTGGAGGGAAAACAATGAGCAGATATAAAATAAAGTCACATGTCTTCTTAAAAGCCTATTAATCACCCAAATCTCCTGCATCTAATTTACAGGTCAGTAGGGGCTTACTCCAGCCAAATGGGTAAGTCCATTCCCAGAGAGAAAGAATTAGAAAATGTTATCTTTCTACCCAAACATTCCAGACTTTGACTTGCAGGAGCTTCTATTACTGCTATACAATACTTGCTGAAGATTAGTCCCATGTAGTATAATTTGCCTGGATTCTGTGCTGCAATGATGTACCTGCAGTTCCCTGCCCCTGTGTGAGCTCTTTAGGTTACGTTTTACCAGTGTAGTCATTATCCCTAAATTGGCCTTAAGCACCAAAATGCTGTTGTCTGTGCAAACTAGATTTTCTTTCATGACTGCCTCTTTCTTCACCAAATTAGATTTCCCTTTCCTTATGATGAATTCCCTTTTGAGACCCCCCCTTTCTGTTTTTAAAAGCAAAAATTTTATAGGACCATTTTAATTTATCAGAGAATTTCCAATAACTTCTCCAAAAGGAAACGTTTCCATCTTTTCCCTCCCGGAAGGCTCATTTCAGCCATAGAAACCAACCAGCTTCCTCCGTAGCTCGGCTCCATGCGGTAGGATGGTGTTACACAGTCCCCAGAAGTGCTGTGGCCTTCTGCATCTAGGTTTCACCCTAGAGAAAACAGTCAGATTCTTTCCAGAACAAAGAAAACTGCTCTAAGATTTGCCATGTCAAGGATGGCAATTGGAAATTTTAAAATGGCAGCTTTCCTTTTAGACAAAAAACCACATTATAACAATTAAGACCAGAGAGACTTCCACAAAGCTTTAAAACAGTATGTTTTGAACAAGTAAAAGGTAATTGTAGATTTCAAACTGAGAAATAACTGTATGGAATTTTCTCAAAGCTGAGCCTTGAAATACATTCAAAACATGTTTTTGGAAGATAGACTTCCAATGGGGACTAACTAAGCTCTTTGGGAAAATAGCTTCACACTTTGACTGAAACTGAGACGGACAATTCACATCAGCATCAGGCAAGTGCTAGGCTGAATGTAATTCAAATTGAGTTAATATTTTTTGAAACCCACTTGGCACAAGTTCTGTTCTAGGCACTGTGCCCAGATAACGACAACATAAATGCCATGCTATAGAGCCTTGTGGAGCCCAAGTTGTATAATTCTAGCTTGTTTATACTCAGATAGAATTAAATGAATAATGAAACTATAGAGACTCTGTGAAAACAGAGTAGCTCTACCTTTCTCAAAGTGTATTCTAGATTGTTATAGCATTAGCAAACTAATTTGAGAAACTGTGGATGCACCAAAAGTAAACAGGTTGTTTTAATGTGAGGTTTTATGCTAATAATATGCTTTGTAAACCTCCAAGACAAGTGTAGAGTATGCAAGGTTTTCTACATGTGTTAACTGAGAAACTGTTTTAACCTTTTTGGTGCATATTTTAATGTTTGGGAGTGGTCTGCAGAACCCTCTTTGGGAATTGCTATAGTCATTGCTTCTTTCTCCCCAGCTATGATATTTGAGGACAGAAAGAAGACTTCGAGCTTGCTGCTCATGCCAGCAAAAAAAGAAAGTACAGCAATTTGCTAATATCCATTAGTTTCTTTGCCTCATTATGCAGTTACTTCAAGGTTTTGATTAATGGAAGCATTATTGGAACCAACAGTACTCAGTTCTTTCTCAGGCAGGCAGCACATTACTCCTAAAGGTAGACTCATTAATCTTTCTTACTTTGTTTACTTTTACCCTCCTTCTTTATAAATATCTACCTATACCATTTCTGAGATGTCTTTCATTTGGACAAGTTTGACCATCAGAAAATATCCTTCAGTAGAGATAAGAAGTACCTATGACTTCCATACACACTCTCCTAATGCACTTCTCCCATTGTAAGACCCAATTTGAATAAAGCAAACTATTTCAAGCATGTGTTTTAAAGAGATGAACTTATACAGCTTGAAAGCTAGTATTTAAATGTATGCAAACTATTATCCAGTCAGTTGCCTGGCCAACGGGAAAATGCAAAATAATTTTAGTTAAAATGAGGAGGCAAAGAAGAGAACAGCCAGCTCTGACTTTGAGAACAAGGACTTCTCTTCTTGTGAGACAACAGGAACTTGTGAATGTTGGACTGTGGAGAAGCAGCTGTTGCTGGAAATAAGAGAATAGCTGAAAAACACCTAGACTAGTCCAGTCACATAAAGAATAAAAAAATCTAAGACTTCTTTGGGCATGTTTAAGGGAAATGCCTGGGAAGACTTAGGTAATCACCAAGAGATCTAGAGGATGGGTATATTCACACCTAATGAGTGCAGTGCACACTGTCTGGGGGATGGACACGCTTGAAGCTCTGACTCAGGTGAGGCAAAGGCAATATCTATAGCCTAAATATTTGTACCCCCTTAATATTCTGAAATAAAAAATAAACAATAAAATAAATAAATAAAGCAAAAAAAAAAAAGAGAGATCTACAGGTAGAAATTGGTTCTCCTAATGTGCAATGAATTTTTCTTTTGCTTCCACAATGACTATCTGAAAGGATTTGCTCTCCCATTTCTCTGACACTGAAGACCCAGGTCCTTTATAAATTGGTTACACCGCATTCTTTCTTATCTTGGTAAATGTCATCACTAGCAGTGCATATAATCAACAAATTCGTTCTTCATTTCTTAATATTTTCACCTGGTCTATCCTCCAGTTATACTGGCTCAGCCTTCAATACATACCCTTCAAAATACAGTCATCTCTACTGATGAGACCAAGCTGCCTCTCTTTCTTGGATTATTTTCAATATGTCTCCCTGCTTCCATGCTTGACCCTGACAAGCTATACTTCACATAAAAATCTGAACAATATTTTTAAAACACCTGGCAAATGCTTAAAACTAGTTCTACAGGAGGACAAAAAAAATGCGCGATTTGTGAATTTGTTATTTCCATGATGTAAATACTGTCATCATGTTTGACTTCGAACTAACATCACTGAAAGTAGAGTTTGGAAGAAAGGAGCACACTCCATTCTCATGAGCTGATATGAGGCAGCTCTAGCACAGCACTGTCTGTAGTCCAAACTCTTCCAGCTATAAGTTATGGGAAATTTAATTCAGATATAGCTTAAAAAGAGAGAGAGTTTTGGTTCATGTAGCTGAGAAGTTGAGGAGAGGGCAACATCCTGGCATTGCTGGACTCAGGTGCTCAGATGTTGTGTTAGAAACTTTGCTGCTTTCATTCATTTATTTATTCATTGATTTGTTCAAAACTATTTATTGAGTATCCACTCTGTGTCAGGCACTATCTTTATATTGAATACATAGTAGTAGAGTGGACATAGTTCCACCCTCATGAAGTTATGCTCTTGTGGTGGGGACAATAAACAAACAAATAAACATATAAAATGATAGGATGATCAGGCATGGAAGATTGGGTGATCAGGGAGGTGACAATTAACATGATATGAGCTATATAAATACCTTGAAGAGAGCAGCCCAAGTGAAAGGAACAGCAAGTGAACAGGTGCCAGGTGTGAAGCATGCACGTAGCATGCCTGCATGTTGGGGAGTTCAAGAAGTTCTGTGTGGTTGGGGCCCAGGTGAGTGAGAGTGAGATTGGTAGAAGAGGAGTGTAGGAGAGAAAAGAAACCAGTGCATGTGGCCAGAGTAAGTAGTTTAGATTTTACTACTAGACTGATGCAAAACTATTGGAGGTTTAGGGCAGTGAGGTAACATAATCTTATTTATATTTTTAAAAAACTCATCTGCCTGCTGAATAGTGTTGTCTGAAGGGAGTGAGACATTCTGAGAAGCAGGAAACCCAATTATGGGACGACGATTATAATCCAAGTGAGAAATGATGCTGGCTTGGACTGTGATAACACTGTAAAGGTGAATAGAGGTGGTTAGATTTGTAACCAATAGGACTTAATGATGGACTAGATGTGTGGTGTAAGACAAAGAGAGGAGTCAAGATTGATTCTGATATTTTGGCATCTAAACAAAAAAAAATATTCCTGCATGCCTATTAGGAGATTCACAGAGATGCATATAAGACCATCTCAAGGGAAAAGTCAGGGCTGAAGGGAAAAACATGGCAATTATCCAAGAGTGGAAACATGATGCTAAAAGTCGTGGACATTGAGTGTAAATAGAGAAGAAGATCTAGGACAGAGCCCTGTGCTAAAAGAGGAAAAGGATCAGGCCACAAAAATGAGAAAGAAACAGCAAGTGATCGGAGAAAAACATAACCTCCTCAAAGTCAACTGAAGTCAATATGTCAAGAAGGTGGGATTGATCAATAGTGCCAAGCGCTACTGAGACAGGAGGATGATGAGAACATGACAAGAGCAATTTCAGTGGGATGATGGGATGCTAGTCCTGATTACTGAGGGCTACAGAGGAAATGAGAGGCTAAGAAGAAGAGGCAGGGAACATATTAATACTTTGAAGGAAGTTCACTGTAAAGGACAATAGAGAAATGGGGCAGAGCTTGAAGGAAGATGTGAAAGTTAAAGGATGGAATTTTTTGTTGTTGTTTTGTAAGTGGAGAAAAGTCACAGAAAGTTTATAAACTAGTGGCTATACCACAGCAGATAGAACATTGACAATGAAGGAGATTAAGGCTAATTGCAGCAAACTGTTTGAGTAGTAGGAGCTACAGTTTGGGATCCAGTGCACATAGGAGGGGGTTGATATTAGATAAGGGCGTGGACAGATCATTATTGCAATGAAGGGAAGAAAAAATATGGCTAAATAAGCTGGAAGGCTGATAGGTTTACCACTGGAAACATAGGAAGCTCTTTTCCAATTGCCTTTATTTTCACAGTGAAATTAAAAAAAGAAAGGAAAACAGAAAAAAAAAAAACAAACAGGAACATCAGATGCAAGTGAATGGTGAGGGGAACATATTGGAAGCTTGAAGAGAGAGGAGAAGGTTTGAAATGGACCTCTTAGAAAATGAGAGAGTAGATTGACCAGAAAAATATATTAGAATTGCCAGGCATTACAAGGATCAATTGAGGTTTTTAGTCACATTTCTGGATGCTGCTTTCATTCTCTGGCAGGCTCAATGCTGTTTGTGCCAAGATGACTACCTGCTTCTCTTGGCTTATATCCTATCTTAGCATATCTAGTGGAAAGAAAAAGCCTTTTTCCCAATAGTTCCAGAGAAAACCCGGGGGAGCTCTCATCTGTTGGACTTCAGCCCTTGCTTGTTTCTGTGGTCAGGGAATGCTTTTCTGGGTCATGCATCCTCCCTAAGAGCCTAGGGTTGGGGTAGACTCAGCTGTGCTCAAACACAAGGCTGTGATGAGGGAGGGTATTTTACCAAAGAAAATCATAGCATACATTACCACATGAAAGAAGAGTAGAAGTTGTATAGGCAAAACAGCCAATAGCCACCACTGTATATTTACTTACTGGCATATTTACTTACTGAAGAATTTGCAAGGGAGAGTCAAGAGACACAAATGACCTCTAAGAATCCTTTCTGATAGTCTTTGATTCCCTAGCTTTGAGACTCCCAAACTGGGTATATTTGCTGGGGCAAGGAGTAATCCAACAATCGCATTATTGATGATCTTCGTCAAACCTCTGAATTATTCACCAGCTATACCTGTTCAGTGCATTTTCAACCTGCTTCTAATATACAAAGTCCTTATGCAGCCTTGTCTTACATTGCTACACAAGCACTATTTTCTTCAGGATTTTTTTACACCTGTCATATTGCATTGAATTTCCCTTACAGAGTTTTTCATATTAAAAAAGAAATAAATCAGATTTATTTTTAACACTTTCTACACCATTACCCCTCTAAAACACAATTCTGTTTGTATTTGATTGTAACTGAATATGTGTTGAAATTTTTCCTTCCTAGCAATTTCACTGGGGATTTATGTTCCCAGTATCTGCACATTCACATGTGTTGCTATGGTAATATTAGAAAATTATTTCAAATCACGAGGCTTCCCTGAAACCATGCATGCTGGATTTGGAAATAACATTGCTGAAAACCCTGTATTACAGATAAGAAAGTTGAAGATAAGCAAAGATTCTTAACTAGAGCATAATGTGGTAAAATAAACAAACATGCAAACGAAAAACCAAAAAATCACTGCCTTACTAGTCTACTAAAACTAGAGATACTGTGTAGCAGTTAAGAGCATTGACTCTTGGGAGGCCAAGATGGGAGGATCGCTTGAGGTCATGAGTTCAAGACCAGCCTGAGCAAGAGTGAGACCCTGGTCTCTAATAAAAAATAGAAAAAAAATTAGCTGGACGTGGTGGTGTGCACCTGTAGTCCAAGCTACTCTTGAGGCTGAGGCAGGAGAATCTAATAAGCCAAGGAGTTTGAGGTTGAAGTGAGCTATAATGACTCCACTGCACTTTAGCCAGGGCAACAGAGAGAGACTCTGTCTCAAAAATAAATAAATAAATGAATAAATACCATTGGCTTTAAAGGTCCTAACTAGGTAATTATCACTGGGACTGAAATATTTATATTTGATGACCTTCTCAAACTCCCTGGATTTGGAAAGGGGCATTGTCCTTATTTCTTATTCCTGCTCCCCAGCTCAGTACAGAGAATATATTTATTCAATGAAACAAGGAAGCCTTAGGCTGTCCAGTGTTCAAGACCCAGGAGAAAGGAGCCTCCTGTACTCAAGCTTCTGTCAGAAGCAGAAGTTTGAAGTTGACCCGAAGAGCCTGAGTAGAGGGACAGAAGCATGTTTGATCCCAGAGAGGCTCTGTTCAAGTTCTGCATCAAACACCTCTCTGCTCTCTTTTATCCTCTTGAATAATACAAGAGACCCAATCAGTCTCCTTAGAAAACCCTGTTTCAGGAAGTCGTTGTCCCCTTCAATTCTATCTCACCTCAATCCTGTCTCTGGTCCTTTCACAGAATATGGAAATTACTTTCAACTTGAGGATTTAAAAGGAAAAATTTGGCCAAAAGTTTTCCCAACTAAGGCAGCCAAGACAATGAGTTCCCTTCCCCCACCCATCCTTGACTAAAACTTCAAGCCATTTCTCTGATCGCTGGCAAAAATGATGAAAAATTTCTTCATGGGTAGGTTAGGAGCTCCTTGGATTTTCAGCTTGACGATACTTGAAAAAATGAGTTTTAAATATAGGGCTTTAGGCGGAAGAAACTAGGAAATATTTTTCTGACAAATAAAAACCAAGGATTTAAAAACCATTACAAGAGTCTCCGATGCATTACACCTTTGTAAGTAACTCCCAGTCCACTAATTGCTCTTGGTTTTCAGCAACGTGTAATTAGGAAAACTTCTTATGTTTTATTGTTCCTCTGTTTGCTGGTGATGCGTTATTGACATAATTCTGATATACCAGGGAGGCTTGCTAAAGTTCTTTCTGTTCATTCTCCATGGGTGTGATGGTTATTTTTTTTTTTTTTTTTGAGACATTCTCTCTCTGTTGCCCAGGCTAGAGTTCTGCCGGGTCAGCCTAGCTCACAGCAACCTCAAACTCCTGGGCTCAAGGGATCCTCCTGCATCAGCTTCCCGAGTAGCTGGGATTACAGCTGTGTGCCACCACACCCGGCTAATTTTTTTCTATTTTTAGTAGAGACAGGGTCTCACTCTTGCTCAGGTTCATCTCGAACTCCTGAGCTCAAGCAATCCTCCCGCCTCGGCTTCCCAGAGTGCTAGGATTACAGGCATGAGCCACCACATCCAGACTGTGATGGTTAATGTTATGTGTCAATTCGACTGGGCCACAGGGTGCCCAGATATTTAAATAATTTTCTGTTGTGTCTGTGAGGGTGTTTCCGGATGAGATTAACATTTGTTTCCAAAGACTGAGTAAAGCAGATCACCCTCCCCAATCTAAGCAGGTCTCATCTGATCCAATGAAGACTTGCATAAGAGAGAATTCCCTCTCTCTGACTGTTGGTCTTCAAGCTGAGACTTCAATATTTTTCTGCGTTTGGACTCAGACTGAGGCTGGAATTTATACTATCAGATCTCCTGATTCTCAGGCCTCAGACTCAGACTTAGGCTGAAACTCTCCTGGGTCTCCAACATGCTGACCACAGAGCCTGGGATTTCTTTGTCCTGCATAACTATTAATACATAAGCTACTTTCTTACTAGACAGGCAGATAGATAGATAGATATTTGTTCTGCTTCTCTGGAGAACCCAGGCTAATACAATGGGCATTACTGCTGAGCTGAGCTTACCTAGTGAAACTTCATTTTAATTTGATCACATACAGATTTATTGAACACTTACTATCTGTCAGACTGTAAGGGAATACAGCCATAGAAAATATGTCCTGGTCCTCAAGGAACACGGAGAAGAACAATAAATTATAATGCTATGTGTTAAGTGACAGGAGGAGGTACCTCTGTGGGTGCAGGGGAAGAGATCCTAAGCATCTCACCTAGACTGGTTAGAGACAAGGATTTGGGCAAAGTCATTGAAGAGAAAAAACTTGATTTAGATTGCAAAATGTAAGTAAGATTTCAACAGGTCAAGAGGGTTTTTGAGAGATTAAGAACATGAGAAACAATATTAGAGGTAGTAATGAAAATGCTAAAACCCTAAAGAGAAATGTACTTCTAACTGAATATAAACTCAATATTTTGAAATCAAATTATTGGACACTTGGTAAGTACCACATATCAGGCATAGCTTTGGGTACATGTTGACTCTTTTAATGGGCATGTAAACTATATCAATTAGGAATAGTTAGACAAATAACAATATCCAGCTCTAGCAGACTTAATCATAATGAAGAATTTCTGAGCTCATGAATTCAACAGTCGAAAGGTATATCCATAGCCAGGGGTACAAAAAGGCTGATTCACTTTTGCAAGTGATTATGAAAGGGAACCGGATACATCTTCCATCTAGAACGATAATACTTCATTTTCTGTTATCTTTAAACGCTTTGCCTGGTATCGTGTCCTGACTTTTCTACTAACTAGCTGTGTGACCTTGGAGAATTTAACTTCTTAACTTCTCTATGCCTCTGTTTCCTCACTAGCAAAATGAAAATGATAATAATAAAACCTACCTTATGGGGTGGCCATGAGGATTATATGAGTTAATTCACATAAAATACTTTGAAAAGTGTCTGGCACAAAGTAAGTGCAAAATAAATTTTAGAAGCTATTTAATATATTAACTCAGAAGCCCTGGCTACAATTAAAGCCAGAGGTATTTTTTGCTGACTTAGAGAAATAAATGAAGCTCACTGTCATCTGACATTCTAAAAACCCAGAAACCTCTATTAACTGGCACATTTCTCTGTGAAAATTATAGTGGCTAACAAGAGCTCAGAAAAGCTTCAAGAAGTTGCAGGGCTGGAGATCCTATTATATTCACTGTTATTATATTGTTAAATATAATACATTCTATTAAAGATTTTTTTTGTTTTGTTTTGTGATGGTATCGTCTTCTGTCACCCAGGCTTGACTGCAGTAGAATGATCATATCTCACTACAGCCTAGAACTCCTGGACTCAAAAAATCCTCCCATGTAGCTGAGATTACAGATGTGGGCCAATGTCCAGCTATATTCTCTTAAGATTTGATGTTTATGAACACAAAACCTGCATAGTAGGGCCAGTTAGTCACATCCTAGATATGTGAGATATTGTTCAAGATGCTTAGTCGTACCTCAGTTTCTTTATGTAGGTAGTTACGGAGCTCACCTGGAAAACCTTGAAAAATCCTTTCCAATGGTAATATCCTATTGCCCTATTAATTGATTATTTATGTGTAGTAGGTATGGAAACTCAAGACTTCACATAATTAAATTCTTCCAATAATTCAACAAACATTTGTTGACTTCTTCCTATATGTCAGTCACTGTGATAAGTGCTAAAGATATATTATTGAACCAAAAAACGCTGGGGCCTGCCTTTACAGAGCTCACAGACTAGGGAAGTGGGAGTAAACAACCTACTGAAATACACTATGCATAAGACATTCAATAGCTCTTGGCTATGACCTGGATGGAAAGTTCATAGAATGTTAGTAGAATCGAAGAATGACTAATTCCTCCACCATAATTTAGAAACAGAAACAGAAACCAGAGAAAAGTTTTTGGAGAACTTAAACAATGAAAAGATAATAATCTATTGGAATTTGGGTGTTATAATGGACTCCCGTTTTAAGTGGTGACAAATCTATTCTAATGAAAATTCTCTTTTCATTATTCTTTAGGATCAAGGCATTTTTAAAGTGATACTTTTGTCTTCTGTTTTTTCTCATCTATTAGATTTGTCTGGGCCACCTGGAGATAGTCTGCACTCCATTATTATCCTAAAATGCTTTCAACCTTACCCCTATTTGATATGTAGAATCTATATAATTTGGATATTCAAATAGGATGCTAAAGCTGAACATGAAGAAGGAGCCAAGCTATGATTTAGGCATCAAGATGTCTAGGCAAGCCCAATCTTTCAGTGCTTATCAGCAAGTATTAAAGATCAGAAAATGCTAAGGGCAAAATGGAAAACTAGAAAAAAGCACAGAAGGATGAATATCTATGAATTGGTGGCAAGGATTTCTGCTAGAACACTATCACAATGTTACTTCAACAGGTTAAAAAAACAATACTTGAGCATGTCACCTACCTGTTTAGAACCCCAGGATGACTTCCCATTGCCCCATAGATACAGTCAAAAGCTGAGTGCCTGTGGCCTACAGAGACATGCAGGATCTGAGCCCTGCCTCCCTTACAAGCATTCTCCAGCACTCCTGGTCACCTTGTTCCTCTGGTGCCAACCACACTGGTTTTCTTTCACTTCCTCAGGCCATTTCCCTTTATTCCTCCCCCTACCCCCCATATACATACACCCCTAACTTCATCCAAGATCCTTTACACCTCAACCCAAGCAGTCTTTCCTTAAGGAAACCTTCCTGGATGCCACATCAAGATCTATTTCATATGAAATCTCTCTCATAACTCCCTATAATTTCTGTTCCCCACATTAATACCAGTTTGTCTTTTTTATTTATTTGATTAATGTGCCTCACTCATTAGACTTTAAGTTCTGTGAAAGGAGAAATTTCTTTTGTTCACCACTATGCCTGTTCTATCTACCCCACTACCTTGAATCTGGAAGGTGCTTGGTACTTGTTAAAAGAGAAAAAGAACAAATAATTTATCCATAGATGAATCATGAAGGGAACATGATGTGAGAAAGGCTCAGATATAGCAATGTGTTCAGGTGTTTTGGAAACAAAGAAAAATAGTTTGACTACAGTAGAAACTGTTCCAATGGGAGCAATGAAGATAAGACGGAAAACGTAGGTTGGAGCAATATTTGGGGAACTTTTACTTTCTACAGTGAGCACTGGAGAGTTACCTAATGTTTTCTAAGAAAGTAGAGACTGAAGCAATGCAGTGATGGAGAAAGACTCACCTGCCAGAACATGCAGGATGGACTGGAAATACCATCTGGTTAATTCAAAGCAAGGTTGTCACAAAACAAACAAACAAACAAACATACAAACAACCAAAACCCCAAGTAATTATTTCTACTCTAAATCATGCCAGTGGATGAAATAGAATATGCCCATAGTCACAGGCCTGCCCACAATTTCAGGCCCTGAAGAAGCAGGTTCCTGGCACAGCCAGATGCAGCTGTATCTCAAGCTGTTATCATTAAGCTTGCTGGATTTAGAGCTGCAGTTCTAAGAGGCAGTTCTACGATGTGACCATCTGAATGAGAAAGGGATTTGTGTTTTGCCATCAGAATAGGGGTTATTAAGCTGGGATTCAGAACCATCTATAGAGTGGGTCCAGAGCTTGGCCTCAGGGAATTCTCTGAGACATTCAAAATTATGTGCATAACATTATGAATATATAGTTTTCCTCGCAGAGCTTTTATCAGAATCTTGATGGAATATATAATATCCTCCAAATTTAAGCACTCTGGGTCTAGGGGGAGAGGTTATATTTATTTTGGCCAACTTATAGAAAATCCCCTGGGCCATCTCTATCTGAGGGTAGGTAAAGTGAACACAAGCTTCTTTGAAGATATTCAAAGAAATTCTGAACAATTCTCACTGTTACTGAGAGATAAATAAAAAATGACTTCAAAGAGTGTGATGATTTCTTGATTCTTCACACATTGTTCAGAATTTCTTTGATTAACCCTAGGTGGCTATATAAATGACATAATCTGAGCAATGACATACTGCCAAAACTCAAGATATCAGCTCTACCTACATTAATTTCCTATTGGTGCTGTAACAAGCTCCCACAAACCTAGTGTCTTAAAAACAATACATACTTACTATCTTACAGTTCTGGAGATCGGAAGTCCCAAATCAGTCTCTCCCCTGGACAGATTCTTGGTAGAGTTGAGTCCTTCTGGAGGCCCCAGGGCAGAAGCCATTTTTGTACCTTTTGCAGCTTCTAGAGACAACCTGAATTCCTTGCCTCATTGCCCATTCCTCCACCTCACAGTCAGCAGAGGAGCATCTTCAAATTTCTCTGTGCTTCTGCCATCATGCCACCTTCTCACTGACTCTGAAACTACTGCTTCCACTTTAAAAGCACCCTTGTGATTACACTGGGCCTACCTAGATAATCCAGGATAATCTCCCATTTTAAAATTCTTAACTTAATCACATCTACAAAATCCCTTTGCCCTGTAAATTAACATAATCACAGATTCCATGGATTAAGACATGGATATCTTAGGAGGTTTATTATTCATCCTAGTACATATCCAAACTGTACATAAAATTCTTTGGTTTAAGATACTAAAGTAGTATATCCACCTAGATGATCTTGGATAAATAGCTTATTATGCCACGGTTAGTCTTGGTATTCAATTAACTTTTGTGATAAGCCCTAATGTGACTCTGAGGAAATGGGACACTGGACAACTAAGATTTTATTTTAAAAAAATGCTTATATTTTTATCAAATTATGAAGGTAATTCTTCTATATTTTCTAAAAATACCAAATAATATGAAAAGATAAAGCTTAACATAACTTTCTTACCCTGGGATAGTTACCACTAATATTGTATATAATCCCTTGTATTCTTTCTCCCAAGGTGGGTATGTGAGTACACACATATTCATTTGTATACACATATAAACATATACTGTTTTCCTACAAATTTGGCAATATAGAATAAAGAATTATGAATCTTCCATTTTTCTCACTTAAGATTATGTCATAAGCATTTCCCATGTCACCAAATATTTACTGAAGGTAAACTTGAATATAATAATTAATGTTCTTTAATATAATTACCCAAAATTGTTAGTCATTTTTCTTTTTTAAATGCTCTTTATTTTTAGTGCTAACAGGACTTTATGGAGGTATAATTAAGTAAAGTAAATGTAAAAAGTCTTAATTTATTTACCCAGGTAAACACCCAGACCAAGATGTGGAATATTTCCATCATGCTAAAAAGTTCCCTTTTGCCTCTTTCCAGTCAATCTCCCTACCCAAAGCAAGAAGTATTCTTGTTTCTATCACCATGGGTAAGTTTTGCCTGTTTTTGATGTTCTTCATTTACATATAGATTATTTCATACTGAATAGAAAATGTACTTTTTTATTGTCTAGCTCATTTACTCAACATAATGACTTGAGATTTACCCATATTGTTCCATGAATCATTGTCTTGTATTTTTGTATGTCTGAAAAGTATTCTATTTTATAAATATGCCCCAGTTTTGATGCTGAACGTTGTTAATGGACTTTTGGACATTTGGATTGCTTTTCATTTAGGGATGTTATGAATATAGCATCTGTGAATATTCTGATAATGTTTTTTTGCAGCCATATGTATTCATTTCTCTTGGGTATATATATACCTAGGAATGAAATCGCTAGGCTATTGAGTTGGTTTCAGTTTTCCAAAACCAAAATGGTTTTCTAAGTGTTTTATGATTTTGCATTCTCAACATGTATTAGAATTTCCATTGCTCCACATCCTTACCAACACTTGGTCTTTTAGCTTTAGTTATTCTAATAGATAGAGTAGTATCTCATTGTGTTTTTAATATGCACTTCCCTAATAAAGATTTTCGTATGCTTATTGATGATTTCAATATTTTTTGTGGGGTGATTTATCTTTTTATTATTGATTTGCAGAAGTTCTTTGTATATTCTAAACATGAATTCTCTGTCAGATATATGTATTAAAAGTATTCCTTCCTGACCTGTGGTTAGCCCTTTTACTTTATTAATGTTGTCTTTTCATAAGCAGAAGTTTTAAATTTTGATGAAGTTTAATTTGGTTTTTTCTCTTTAGTTATTAGCATTGTTTATATTCTCTTTAAGAAATCTTTGCCTTCCTCGAATTCATAAATATATTCTCCTAAGTTTTCTTCTAGAAAACCTTATGCCTCTAGCCTTTACTTTTAGCCCATGACCCTTCTCATTTTTTTAATTTAATTTAATTTTTTTAATTTCAAAATATTAAGGGTGTACAAATGTTTTAGGTTACATGAATCACTTTTGTAATGCTTGAGTCCCAATCTACAGGTGTGTTCAACACCTAAATAGTATTCTTTGTACCCATTAGGTAGCTTTTTACCCATCTCCTTTTCCCTCCTTCCTCCTAGTTGATTCCACCGAGTTTTACTTCCCTCTGTGCACATGTGTGATCATTGGTTAGTTCCAATTATTGGAGAGACATTCCTTTTGCCATTTCACTATATCAATGCCTTTGTGAAAAATCAATTGTCCATATTCAAAAACATTATAATTATTTCCAGATTTCATGTTTTATAAATTATTTATTCACATGTTTATATCACTTGATTATATTTCTAAAATAGAAGACCAAAGTAAAAGTGTTGAAGAATGTAGGTGCTTTAAATGCTCATCAAATTTCCTGAGATTATTTGTTCCTGTTTGTACTCAAGCCAGCAGTAGTTGAGAATACTCACTATCTCACCAGTAACAATATATTAGCTTAAAAATTAATGAATATTATAGGCACAAGGGTATATCACTGTTTTAACTAATTTTCTTTGATTGTTAATGAAGATTTTTAAGATCAAAACCTCAGAACCAGAATATTTGAATTTGTGATTCTGTTACTTGCTAACCTTGTAGTATTGGGGAAGTAAATTACTTGTGCTTTTATTTTTTCATCTTAAAAATGGGAATAATACTAGTATCTATTTTATTGGTACTATGTGATAATAGAAGTGTGAGAATTAAACTAATAGTCCAAGTATAGTACTTACCACAATGCCTGGCATTTAGTGAGCGTTAAACATGTGTTAACCATTATTAATATTATTACATAATTACCAGGCCTTTACATTTCTTTTGCAATTTTTGTGGCTGCTGGATAAGTAATATTTCTTGGCATTGAGAAATATTTGAGAGATTTTACAGCAAAATGGAGATCAATCCAAGCACCTATAAGTGACTGAACAAAAAGAAAGTAAATAAAAGGGTGAAATGAAATAAAAATCAAACTTCAGCATTTTCAAAAGCTTGCCCAGAGGTGGTCTTAAAAACATCTATAAATTTCATTTGAAACAATGCTTCTTAACCTGAAATGCTAAGCAATATTGTCAGTGTCATGCACACACACACCCACACACACATACACACACACACCTTTTCCTAGAAAGAAGTTCAACACTTTTCCTTAGATTTTCTAAAAGACAGTTAATTTGGGATGGGGCCAAGATGGTGGACTAGAAGCAGCCAGCACATGGCACTCTCTAGGAGAGGATCAAAAACTTCAAGTAGATGCTCACTGCTTAGGGCTGTATGCAGTGGCTCGTGCCTATAATCCCAGCACTTTGGGAGGCCAAAGTGGGAGGATTGTTTGAGGCCAGAAGTTCAAGAACAGCTTGGACAACATAGCAAGACCCCATCTCTACAAAAATAAAAAAATTAGCCAGATGTGGTGGCATGCACCTATGATCCCAGCTGCTTGGGCAGCTGAGGCAGGAGGATCGCTTTAGCTCAGGAGTTTGAAGGTGCAGTGAGCTATGATGACACCACTGCATTCTAGCCCAAGTGACAGAGAGAGACTTTGTCTAAAAAAAAAAAAAAAAAAGAAAGAAAGAAAGAAAGAAAGAAAGAAAGGAAGGAAGAAAAAGAAAAGAAAAGGAAAGAAAATCTATATGGAGCTATTTCAACATATATAGGCTGCAGGAATTGGGAAGAAAAAGCAATGTTTTGTATCTATGCGTGAATTGTTAGCTGAAAAATCATATAGGCTAGTTTGCCTGGAAGGTCTTTATATCTCTGCTTTTCTCTGTTTGAAGTGTAAAGATGTGAAATTGAATAAAAGCTATCCATGAAATGAATGGCAAGTATTCAAAGACCTAATTCTAATTAAAACCAAGCTAAGGAAAAAAGCTTGTACCTCTAGACAGATAAAATATTCCCTCCTGGCTAATTTACTATGTGTCCTGTAAATCAAAGTGCAATCTTTCTTGCCCAAGAAAAGCCATCTGTCAAACTTATTCAATGGTTATATCATTTTCCTTTTAGGTATGCAACAGTTAAATGGCTTGAAAATGTGAATTAAAAATTAAAAATGTCTTTCACATAGTAGTTGGATTATGTTAAGGATCTACCTTATTAAATACACATTGAGCATCTTTGTGCAAACCAATAAGCATGTGAGAGATGTAGAAATGAGTGAGATTTTCCATATTTCAGGATCTTATTACCTCTTCAGCAAAACTAGAACTAAAATAAGGCAGAGTATGATATACTAGAGTGGGTAGAGGGAAGATATCTTCCTTTCATAAGTGGAAGATAACATCTGCTCTGTACTCTAGGAGAAAGAAAAATTGGAATGAAATAGCTTTAGCCTATCTGTCTATCATAGTACTCATTTCTCACCATAGGAAAAGGAAGAACTTATCCAATTGGTAAACTCAGAGAAATCTAGGTATATAGGGAGGAAAAGGCCTCTCCCTTTAGAAAGCAATGTTATTGTACTATAGTTATGCAAGATACCAGCATTGGTGGACAAAGGATGAAGGGTCTACAGGACCTTACTCTACTTTTCTTGGAAAATTCTTGTGAATCTGCAATTAATTCAAAATAAACTTTTTTTTAAAAATCAATAATAGCCTCTGTATTTCTCTAAGGCTATGCTAACTAACAGAATAGCCAATAACTACATGTGGCTATTGAGTATTTGAGATGTCCTTTAAGTATGAAATATATACTGGATTTAGCATGACACAAGAAAGAATGCAAAATATCTCATTATAATTTTATATTGATTGCATACTGAAATTATAATGTTTGGGGTATATTGTATAAAATATATTATTAAAATTATTTTTGTCCTTTTAAATTTTTATGTTGCCACTAGAAAATTTAAACTTATAGTTGTGGCTTGCATTATATTTGTATTGGACAGAGATGCTTAAAATTACTTTCCTGAATGATTTTGTAAGAGAAGCTAAAATTTTGCAATTAGCATCTTCTCAGTAGACAACTTTCCTCACAAGGGATGTAGATTTGGGAAGGGTTGGAAGAATAGGGAAGCCCTTAGGTGTAAGTCGTGTTTAACAATCCAAGTAGAAGTGTCATTTATGAGATTGTAAGCCTCATTTATTATTAATAATTATTTATTTTAGCTTCTTGTGTCTATTTCAATGTCTAGAATGGGGACAAGAGGATAAGGGTGATTAGACTCTCTTAAACCCCTAGCATGAAAGGATGAATGAACTACAAAGAACATATAGAGAAGAAAGAGACAACTTTGAAAACAGAGTATATAAAGAAGACTAAACAAAATGGGATTTATGTTAAGCTATGTATATAGAAATATTCTAGGAAAAAAGTATATTAAAGATAAAGTCATGAAACCAGAGAATGTGGGAGTGGTTTGGGAGACAGCTAATTACCTTATTTGGCTGGAAATTAGGGTATTTGCCTGCATAGTGCATGGTGTCCCCAAGGTTGCTGAGGACAGATTATGGAAAAAATTGAATGCAGGCCATACCTTTTGGAATTATTCCATAAACAATGGGGTGGTATCAAATAATTTTGAATAGAAGAATAAGATGATTGGGACTCTGTTCTGAAATAACTGCTAGCTGTATGAAGAAAAGATTGACATAAAGAAAAGTTGGAGGTAGAGAGACCAGAGTACTCAAGAATTACCCAATAGTCTATAAAACCTGACATAAGTGGTTAGGACAACCACATTAGTATCCATGATTCTTCCATTCACATTCAGTAAATAATTGTTGAGAATATTCTCAAACTAGCATTGTATAAGGCAAATGGGTTACCTGTCCTCACCAAGCATGTACTCTACTGGGGAAAATAGGCATTGAACAAATATTTTAAAGTGTGTCATTGACCATTATGAAGGTCAAATGCAAAGTACTTATGGTACATTTAACAGAGAGTCCTAAACTTACCTTAGCCTTGGGAATCGGGAAATAAGGTCTCAGCTGAGCCCTGAAAAATAATTCACTGTCAGTGAATCAGGGAAAGGGAAAGTGAATGTGCCAGATGAGGAAACAACAGGTACAAAGGATGCGACATGAGAAAGAGCGTGATGCTTTTAAAGAACTTAAAGGAGCCCAGTATGACTAAAATGTGAGAGCAAGAGGGTAAGAGAAGGCATGGATGAGGGTAAGCTCATGTACAGCTTATGTCATGATAGACTGCAGTTCCTAAGTCATGCTAAAGACATGATAGAGATCGTTTTCCATATGTTGTGATAGAGATTGCAGTCCATATCCTTAAAACGACATGGGAAATCATAGAAGGAGTTCATACAGGGGCATAAAGTGATTAGATATTAGATATAAATTAAATATTGGAATAGGAAGGTAAGTGAAGCCCACTCAGACCACATGGCTCAGGGGACAAGAGCAGAGGTATGCTACAATGAATTAAAAATGTTGTGCTTAGAAGACAGAAAAATTACAGGCTGTTAAAGGTATCCATTTGCTGAATAAATGAATGAATAATGGGTTGGAAGAGAGAAGAGAAGGGATAGAGATCTTTTAAGACTCTGTTATTGTGTTCTCACTAGAGAGACAGCAGTTACTTGAATTTCAGTAGTACCAGTATGAATGGAAAAAAAAACAAATAAAACAAATAAAAGAGCCCAGAATTATTTAAGAAAGAACTGGAGGAGACTCAATGTTTGAATAAATAAAGGGAGGTGATTAAGAAGGAAGAGCTAAGGACAATATTCATGTTGCTTGGTATTAATAGGTAATACCTTCCATGAAGAAAAAGAACAAGGAAAAATATATAGAGAAGATTTAAAAAACACCATGCATAGCATTGTAAGCCTTTTTTTAAAATCCTGTTGGATTTTGTAAGGAATTTTAAGATGATTAAACCCAACCCCATCATTTTATACATAAGGAAAATGCAGAGTTAAGTGATATTGGCAAGGTCTCGCAACTGGTTAGTGACAAAACTGACTAAATAGACCTCTTGAATTCTATATACCCCAGCTCTTTTCTCTGTATCTTTGCTTCCTAAAGTGTGACCCATGGATGGGAAAGCATTGGCATGAATGGGGCTCTTACCACAAATGCAGATCTGAAGCCCTATCCTGGATCTCCTATATCTGAGACTGCATTTCAGCAAGATATCCAGGCAATTTGTATACACATTAGAGTTCACTGCTCTACATCACACATTCCTATTTTGTATGCAGAAGTCCAAAACTAAATCTACAAAAGACCATTCTTTATAGCCACAAGACAAATACATTTCTTTTTCTTTTATATAACCCAGCACCATAAATCTCAATTTTGTGTTCAGTAAAAAGGACCATTCCTGATAATGCCAGGGGGCTGCTTTTACTCTTAAAAAAGGAAGGTTAAAAATCTCAGCCATTTTTTTCTGTGTCAGAGGATGTAATTGAATATAGCTATGAGCTCAAGATACAATCAATCTGCTATTTATATCTTAAATTGATCTTAAGGATAAAGATAACACAGTTGCTCTCTTAGATGTTGCTGGTTTTGTAACTCATCCTTGACACCAATCAAATTAATTCTAGACAGACATCTTGTCCCCAATTATTTGTTGATAGAAAGAACATCCTCCTTGCTCTCAGAGGCTGTGCACACTCTCCAAATCCTCTGTTCTGCACAACAAGCTTTCAGGATATATAACTGTTTTTCATAGAAACTGGTTTATTTGCCTTCAAATCAAACTTTGCAAACTTTGCAGATGATGTTTTGGTTCAGTTTACCCTATGCATGGGGGTGGCACAGCTTTTGTTATCTATTTCCATATTCTGGCTCACTGGCCAACATTTCTTCCTTTCCTTTCCTCTTACAGTTTTCCTTTTAAAAAATCTAATCTAGTCATTTTCTTCTAGTGTTCCAGTCTCTTGCCTGAGAGTGGCCATGTGCACATCAATTTGTTGCTCAGAGGTTGTATTTCCATGACAAAGGAAGCCTCCTAAAAGCACAGCATAGTTTTATTTGTCTGGGTTCCCCAGAACCTGGCACAATGTATTTGGATTCTGCAAAGACCCTTGAAAACAAGTGACGACAAAAAAAAAAAAACAAACCAAACACAAACCAGACTTAAACAATAAAGCAAGTTTTTTTTTTAAGTCACTAAACTAAAAAGTCCAGAATATGTTCTGATTTAGGGGGAAGACTTGATACAGTGGTTCAAACCCACCAAGGTCCATGTGTTTTCTTTGGGCAGCAAAATGGCTTTAGTGGTTCCAGGCTCCACAGCTTCATATCATATCATCAAGGAAAAAAAGAGATTCTCTTCTAGTTGCTCATGTGGGAGAGAAGGGAAAATCCTATTTCGAAGAGGCCAAATAGCTTCTTCTTATTTTTAATTGGCTATGATATGCTTATCCTTGAATCAATCTTGGCGTCCATGGAGATAGTCTATGTTGATTGGTGTAAGCTAACCCAGGATACTCTTGAAGTCAGGGAATGGTGGTGGAGCCCACCCATGCCACCTTATTATATGTACCAAAGGGCATATGTGTACTAAAGAAAAAAATTTAAGTTTTGCTAAAGAGAATAACAGCAAAATAAAGATTTCCTCTTGTTGAATAAATGAATGAATAAACAATTGAATTGGATTCATATTGGCTTTTTCGTTCTTAAAACAGAGCCAAGTCTTAAAATGTAGTCTATGAATGGTAAAAATTATTTCTTGGATAATTTCCAAGAGGAAAGAGATATATCAAAATCTTCTTCACTTCATTACAAGAAAAAGTATCAATGTTTCCTCTAACCAATTCCTCTGCTCCTGGTCTCTGTTCTCCTCTATATGAAAGATTAGATTTGTGGTTCTTCCTCTTTGTTGCCATTTTTCTCTTAGACAGATACTGCTTAAAACATGCTATTATTTACAGTGTTCGAATCAGCTTCTTGTTTAGCTGCAAAATATATCTTTTATACCATTCTCACAAATGTGTACATCACAACTTGAATATGAAGCTGAGTCCTCTTCAATTATAGAACAGCCTGGCTTGTTTTTTATTTTATTTGTTTTTCTTCTAATTATCTGCTGTTTCAGTGACAGTTGTCAACCACAGTAAATATATTCTTAGCATGGATATAAATGTTTTAAAGTCCATATATGAAGTTTCATACTCTGCTTCATTCTTGGACCAATCCCAATGAACTATGAAAATCCAATTTAAAAAATTACTATGGCATAACTAACTATGTTCAACGTGACAGCACCAACACATTTTAGATATTTTTGGACTTTTGGAATTGGTCACATACTCCAAAACTATGTTAAATATTTTGACAGAGAATGGTAGATACAGTCTACTTAAGACAACCACATTAGTTTTTTCTCCTCTCCTGGTTTAGCCTCCATATATTGAAATATAATTTGCTTTGCTGTGAGAGAGAATTGTTAGATTTTACAGACTATCTTGTGGTCCTATGAGGTTATAGTTTGGAGATGGATTTGGATTCAAATCTCACTTCTGCCACTTACTTGCTGTGAGGATATAGGCAAGTTGCCTAGCCTTGCTAATTGCAATTTCTCTAAGAATTAAATGAGCAAATTCAGGAAAAACACTTAGTATAAACCTGAAACATGGTAGGCACTTAATAAATGATATTATTAACCCTTAAGTTCTCAGACATTCATCCCAAACCCTTCCTAGAGTCAGCGTAATTCATCTGTGTGGAAGGGGATAAGGATGGGTAGACATACTTAGAGATATATTTGGTTATTATAGAGTAAATGTTTTGAGAAAAGCAATTTTAGGGTATAAAATTAGAATTAATACAGTTTTAATAAACCTGCCTGAAAAACACCTGACATTATACATCATATCTATACTGCAAGCCTAAACTAACCATATATTTTTATAAATACTTACTAGAAAGCAGCCACACCCATCCCATTCATTTACATTATCTTTGATCGTTTTCATGCTACAAAAGTAAAGTTGAGCAGTTGCAACAGAGACCGCCTGACTTGCAAAGCCTGAATATTTAAAGTCTGTCTCTTTACAGAAAAAGTTTGCCAACCTCTGGGTTAGAATATCACTTAAGATCATTAAAAGGGGCTCTAGATGCAGCTAATAGATTAGTACAAATTACCTTCAAGATCCATTTCAATCCCCTTCTGATCCTATAAAATTATCTCAATATGATTTGTGGGAGACACAACCTAAAAGACAAAATACATATATTTCATTTAGACTTTTTTATAGCCACGTGTAATAATACTCTGCATTCCCTGAAAGTAGAGCTAGAGACAAACCTTTGTGTACAGGTAGTTTATTTGGGAAGCGATACCAGGAAACAGCAGTGGGGAATCGGAAAGGTTGAAATAGGGTGTGAGGAAAAGGATGTTATTGAGCTGATCACTGCTGTGAGCAGCAGAAGCTCAATCCTTAAGGATTCCCTGAAGAACTGTGTAAAATGCAACTAGAATGCCCATTTGAGGCTGGAGGAAGGGAGCATTTATCCATCAGCTTTGATCTTTCATCTGCAAGCCCCTCATGGGGTGTTAACTAGGTTAACAATTCTAGATTTGTACATGCACCCGTGCCAAGAGAATTTCCACACATTTTCCCCAACTCAGCACATAGAAGGTCCAGGCCCAGAAAGTGAAAGACACGATATGGCTGTGGCAGGTGAGTGAGGTGCTATCAGGCTGCCCCAACATGAAGCAAGTTGCCTAGCAATGGCTGGAGTGGAAGTCAAGAGGATATGAGGCAGGGCAAAGGAGGTGTCCCACAGAGTCCCCAATACTCACTGAGTGCTCAGGGTGTGTAAATCCCGGGGTGGGAAATGTTTTCCCTTCCTTATCCCATTAACTCTGATACCAGCACGATGAGCTGATAGGTTTCCCTTAACCATTGTTTATGGTTAAAGAAATTAATGAGGAAACTTAGGGACACTAAATAGATAATAATTTCCATAATAGCAGTTAATATTCATTTCATGCAATTTTATAAGATGATAGCTAATTCTGTAATTCCTGTACTCAATCAACTCAATCCCCACAAGAACCATTCCAAGAGAGTAAAATTGTTACCTATATTACATGAATGAGTATCCTGAGGTTTAGAGAGATTAAGAAACTTGCCTTAAGATACAGCTAGTAAATGGCAGAGTTTAGTTGAGACTCAAACTCAGATTTCCAAGAATTCATGGTCTTAAACATTTTCCTAATCTGCCTTTTAAAATCTTTACAATGTCCTCTTGGCCAAACACAAATCTATCCCTGAATACATTGTCTGTGAGCATGTTAATGATCCGTACGCTATGGCTAGGCTGTGCACTCAATCCAGGCCAGTCAATAGAAAGGCTGAAAACCCCAATATGTTTATCATTTAATCAGTTATTTTAATCACTTGCTATTGATTATATGGCTGGAGAATAATGTACATCCAAACTAAATTATAATCAATGAATATGTTGGAATCTCTACTGGTCCTTGTGGGTTTTTAGACTTTCATTATTTAGCTTCTAAGTGTTAGAAAAATGATTCAAGTCCTTGAATAGCATTTAAAAGCACATTAATACATTGGAAAGTGATTTTCATACTATGGCTTTACATATGATGAGAAGCAAAAGGCAGTGTCCAAGGATGGAAAGATAAATTAGGTCTCACAATAGCCTGGGGCAATGAGAATAGTCCTGAATCTAGAGTCAGAATTTATAAGTTCAAGGTCCAGCCCTGCCCCACCGGGGGTCCCAGACAAGTCCTTTAACCCCTCAAAGACAGGTTGCAGATTTTCAAGATAAGATACAGTATGCCTGAAGACTATTATAAAGGTTCAGATTAAATAATATACTTGAGAACACTCGGTAAACCTTAAGTATGATATCAATGTAAGGGGTACCTTTTGGTACCTTTGAATACAATCAGCAGATTGTATTTTCAGAGGTAATGCACCTACAGGAATAAATTCAAGAGCTGAAAAGCACTGAGGTTTACAAACTGCCAGGCAATCTGTCAAGACTGGGTAATTATGGTTACTATTTATATTTCAATGGGACACTAGTTGATGGACTTTGTCTTTGAGAACATTAGCATTTTTTCTTTTTCTTTTTTATTGTGGTAAAAAAATGCATAATATAAAATCTATCATCTTAACCATTTTTAAGTGTACAGTTCAGTAGAGTCAAGTATATTCATATTGTTGTAAATCAGATGTCCAGAACATTTTCATTTTGCAAATCTGTACCTCTATGCCTGTTAAACAACTCTTCCTCCCATTCCCAGTCCCTAGTAATCACCATTTTACTTTCTCTTTTTATACATTGCTGACCCTTTATGGGATGCTTACCATGTGTGAAACATTTTCTATTCTTTCCCATATTATTGAGAAATCTACCTTCTGCTTACCAAATGCACAAACATGCCATAAAAGAATTGATTTTATCAGTTTTATTTCCTGTATTTACAAAGTCATTCAAAGTGATGTGGGTGATATTTTTCCTCCAATTTCTGGGTAAAATGTTCTACTAAATTGTTCTAGAACTTTAATCTTCTGCATTTGGATTTAGATTCATCAATGGCCTGTGTAAGTGGGAAAGTGAGTCAAAACATGCCTAGAGAACAGGAATGCCCACATCCTACAAGAGGACCAACTGACAGGTGGGGTTGGACTTTAAGAAACTCCTCTGAGAAGCTTAGGCTTTCTTTATCTCTAACTCTGAAGTTTCAAAGGAAATGTTTCTTCTTGCCAAAAATCCAGGACAGAGAAGAAATGACCTGCTTGTTCTCCATCTCAGAGCAAAAGAGCCCACAGGGAAGTGGCATTGGTTAAAATAAACTTTATGTGATGTTTTTGCAGGAAAGCACATGCTGACTCTGACATTGCTCCTGATCCTGATTCTTTTGTCAAATTCTCCTTGTATCTTCCTCAGTTGGTGATTTAATTCCTCCTTTCCTTTATAGGACCTTTCACAAGGTTCTTGGCCTCCTTCATTTTATATTCTAGTAGGTTTGGAATAGAAACCTCTGGTGATATGTTCTTCCAGTTCAATCATAGGGCTGAGTTAGAAACAGGCCAGACTGTTTGTAATCTCTCAAATTCAACACACAAATACACACATATACATGCACACACATTGGGTAAGATACACTGGCAGCATGTGGATAGACTCTGACTTACAGATGTACTTTCTTATTGTTACTGTGGTAAGAACACAACATGAGATCTACACTCTTAACCAATTTTTAAGTGTACAATATGGTATTGCTAACTATAGGGACAGTGTTGTACAGCAGGTCTCTAGATCTTATTTATCTTATAAAACTGAGACTTTATACCCATTCAACAGCAATTCCCCATTTCCTCATCTTCCCAGCCCCTGATAACCACAATTCTACCCTCTGATTCTGTGAGTTTAACTATTTCAGATACCTCATACAAGTGCAACCATGCAGTGTTTATCCTTCTGTGACTGGTACACTTCATTTACTATGATGTCCTCAAGGTTCATCCATGTTGTCACATTGCAGGATTTCCTTATTTTACAACTATCATATGATCCAGCTGTCTCACTTCTGGGTATTTATCTAAAAGAATGACATCAGGAACTCAAAGAGATATCAGCACTCCAGCATTCATTGCAGCACTATTCACAGAAGCCAAGATGCAGAAACAACCTCAATGTCCAACAACAGATGAATGGATAAAGAAAATATGGTACACACAATGGAATATTATTCAGGTTTTTTTTCATTGGCACAGAGGTTTGTGTTTTATTTTTTTGTTTATACTTTGAATTAATCTTCCAACATTTAAAAAATTGAATATTTTACACATATACTAAGTGAAATTTCTGCCTTCTTCCGGAATATTTGTAGCTTTATAACACTGGTCCACATTCTAATATGGTGATAGCCCATGAGAGCTGACAAGGAGCTGCCATTTTAGACCAGATTAGTGCTCTTTAATATATGACCAGCTCCTCTGATCTATTTTCTGTTTCAATTCCTGGCTGTTAAATATCCCAGTAATATGAAAGTTTGATATCTTTTAGTTAGTAAACCTTGTTTTTACCTGCAAAAACTATCGGTCCCTTTGTCTGAGTCATCAGGCCCCAAGAAGAAAGGAGAGTCAGTTATAATCTCTGCCTGCCCCTTGCCAGTGACAAAAGCTTTTTTTACATTACTTAGGCTGACTTAGTCCTTTTTGATTAAATGAGGACATAGAATATACTAGAATGCAAGTTTCATGAGGACAAGGACCTTTGTTTTCTTCTGGATCTGCAGTGCCTAAAATAGTGCCTATACATAGTAGGCGACCAAGGAACATTTGTTAAATGACTAAATAAACTGAATTCATATGATATGCATAGCTCTTCAACTTCTTAAGGTAGAAGAGGAATATTGTACTCAGTTCTGTTTGAAAATCATTCTAAATCTTTACTTTCATTTGTGACTGATATGGTATATGTTGGCCAAGGAGTAAAACCCAAAGTCTATACTATTTGATTGCTATATGGAGAGAATTAGTAGTTAAAGCAATGGGGAGTTAAACTGTGTAAGTTCAAATTCTAGTTCACCACTGGCAGCTGACCTTATTATACTCTCAATATATCTAGATATAGATATAGGTGTATAGATATATACACACACACACATACACACACACACATACACAGAGTGGTACTTACCTCATAGAGTTGTGAGGTTAAATGAGATAATCTATATAAAGCATTTTAGCAGAGTATTTAACACATAGTTCATGCTTGATAAATGCTAAATATTAATATTGCCATACCTTGAAGCTCATTTTAGAATAGAGGCTAGTAAATCATTTTATCTGGAGCAGAGAATTCATATAGATTAGTAGTGGAGTAAGGAAGCGAGAGAGCTAGAGCTAAGTGGAGAGCCAGAATTCAGCATTCTAGGCAGTGAGAGTTATGCAGTGTGCTAAAACAGCAAAATGGTTTACCCCGCCCCCACCCCCCAACACATACACACTATGGACTAGAAGGATTACCCTGGGAGTAGCAGAAGGTGACCTGAATTTAAGACAGGCCCTACCTCTGGTCTCTCTATGTACTGAAAAATGTAGATTCTGGGTTTTCTTTTGCTTGTACTTTGTCATGTATGTAGAAATTATTCTAATTTTCTTTAGTTTGAGAAGTTTTATTTAGTTCTAAAAGGTTAATTGGTTCCCAAATTTGTAAATTAGGCAAAGCCAGGGGCTCTGGTTCCTTCCCTCTGAGTCAGGACAATCCGCATCAGCACTTCTCAGCATAATACACCAATCAAGGAAAGAAATTTTACCCATTCACTTTGCTCTCTCTATGGTACTTAAGCCTTTCAAAATAACAGGCCCTTGTGACCAAGAGGTCATCTGGAAAACTATCTTGGGAGCTCTTCAAAGTCAGCTCTCTCAGCACCTTTCTTTATGACCCAGTGAGTAGAGGAAAAGCAAAGAACACATTGTTTCGAGGTCATTTTCAAGCACTGTTCTACTTGGAGTTTCTCCATCCATGGATGAAAAATTCAGTTAGGTTCCATTTTTTTGGTTATTTCTCTAGAACTAATAAAAAGTATTTCCTAGAATGGAAAATTATTAAACCGAAGGCGTCTTAGAGTTCTTCCCAGCCAAATGCCCAAAGAAGAAAACCTCTTAATTAATAGCATCCTGAGAAGTGATCAGTTTTGTGAAGAAAAAGGAGTTCAATAATTTTACATCCAGATCATTAGCCCTTCATTCATGTATATATGTATCCATCAATCCAACAAATATATATATATATATATATATACACACACACACATAAACTATCTAGTTTATTCCTGGTCTTATCTGTATGGTGTTGAACAACACAATGTCCCAGTTGACAGGAAACATATACAAACCCATTTGGTATATATTAATGTCATATGCTGGTCCATGACTGATGCCTTTTGTAGGCTGTATAGAATAATAATTAACAGTTTGAATTCTGGAGCCTTACAGACCTGGGATAGAATCTCATGCTAGCTATCTGGTCTTGGGCAAATTACTTAATTTCTCTAAGTAGTAGCTACTTTACCAGCAAACTGGAAAAAGTGATAGTATCTATCTCACATATTGTTGAAAAGATTAAATGAAAGAATGCATGTTGAGTGATTACCATTATAGTAGGGACATAATAAGTGGTCAACAAATGTTAGATATGACAAAAGTGATGTTTATGGCAAAGATACACTAATCATTGATTCTCACTTTTCAGAATAGTTCATTCCAGTAATAGATTCTATCCTTCCTTCACTTATCACATATCTGTAGATATTTTGAACATATCTGGCCATGAACTAACAAATCAAAGAAAGAAAGGAAGGAAAGAAGAAAAAAATGAATACTACATGTTTTTAGAATAGGTATGGAAGTAATAGATCCAATCTGCAAACTTGAATTCATCAATATTATCAAACTACCATGAAAGTGTGAGCTAAAATATTTAAAAGATTGATTGCCTTAAGAGATTTCCATTTTTTATTTGGGATGGATAGTGATAATAATTAAATCAAAGAAACTATATAACATCTAATCAATTAGGCATCAGTAATCATTAAAAAGATAAAAATTAATTTTCTGGCTCTAAATAATATTTATTATTCTCAAAATGTTGGTCAGTGAAAATGATTTTATTCTAATTCAAAAGCCAAACAGTCGAGAAGCACTAGAATGTGACAATAATTTAGGCAAACCCTTAACTTACAAATTTCTAAGTTGTCTTTGGACATATAATCAGAATTAATGGCATATAAGATTTTTTTTACTATGATGTTGATAAATGTTTCACTTTTCTTTCTGAAGATTTATTTTTTTTCTTTTAATGCCAAAGGGAAATGACTATCTTTAGAGAGAGCTAAAGAAGTGGCCACTTATACTGTATGATTTTGGAGGCCAAAGAGGTTCTACATATATAATATTTCTCTTCTGCTTACCTGAAATTCCAGTCAGTTCCTTTAAGTAGTATTTTAAACTCAAATTTTCATGGGAAAGGTAGACATTCAAGCTATTATCAAGTGTTTATATTTTGCTGTGAATAAACTTATTTATTTAGCCTGATTATATGAGAATATATTTAATATTCTCATTGACCAAGAATTAAGCAGTACTGAGGATTGGAAAGAACAAATGAAAATCTCAGTCCTCTCTCCTACAAAAAAATAGCCCATTCTCAAAGTTTCATACACAAAATTAAATACACACACATATATTTTTACATAAATATGGCCGTAATATACATACTGTTCTTCCATGTATTTTTTTCACAAACAATCTATTTTGATGATCCTTCTGTGTGTGTGTGTGTGTGTAGGGCCTCTCTTTATTTTATGCGTGCATAGTAGTGATGATTTATTTAACCACTTTCCTCAATAGTGAACATCAGATTATTTCCAATTACTTGCTATTTCAAAGAGTGCTGAAATCAATGTTCTTATGTATATGTGTCTTTGTGTATATGCATGATATTTTCATTAATATAAATTTATATACTCCAAACATAAAATTCAATAATAATACTTATTGCATTTAAAATTTGATAGATTATGTCAAATCCCCTTCCAAACAAAACATTTTATCAATTTAGAATATCATTTTGTTTGTTAGGAATTCTGCAAATAACAAAAAATGCTAATTAAAAATAGACTAAATGAATAGGGTTTATTTTTCTCACAAAATAGTAGGTCTGGAGTAACAGCTACTGGTATTTGTCCTATGGCCTAAAAGTATCATAGCTGCATACCTATGAGTTCCTTGGCCTTTCTCTTATGATGACAAGATGACAGCCATTGCTCTGGGCATCATGTCTACATTCAAAACATAATGAAGCAGAGAAGGGAGTTACCTACCACAGCTCTTCCTTCTTATCAGTAAATACTCATTTTCTTATATACCTCCACAGTATATTTACTGTTTATTAGACCTCTACAGTATGTTTATTGATTAGAAAGATGTCACATGACCACCACAGCTGCAAAGAGAGCTGGGAAAATAAGTATTTATATTTCTAGTCTCTAAAGCTGAGCCAAGCAAAGGAGAAAGAGGTGGGAAATGGGTATGAATTAGCAAAATATCTGTGTTTTTAGGCCCATAAAGGTACCTGAAAATGCCCATTTATGGCATTCTTGCCAACATTAGAAAGCTTAAGCTTTCTTGCCAGTCTTATGACTTACAAAAAGATATATATCTGCTTATTAAAATTGTATTTATCTGGTAATCTATGAAGTTCAGCAACTTTTTAATTTAAAAAAATTGGTCATTTGTAATTCTCTTGTAAATCAGACGAATTTCTACTTTATATCAATTATTCATGAATTGTTTGTCTTACATTTAGGAATATATTTAGGAGTAGGTCTACACAGAGAGATATAACATAGAGGTGTTAAGTCCCTGAGTTAAGAAAAAAGGATAACCAAACAGGAAGAACTGTGAACTAGAAGGCAGGACTCTGAATGCAAACCTCAAGAATTCCTTAAATTTTTTTTAAAGAGCTCTCATTACATTGAAAAAAAAAGATTACTCCCTGGCAACCTCACAACCTCAGAGGAAGTGCACAAAGAGAGTAATGTTCCAAGAGCCTTTGATAAAACCAAGACCAAGGTCAGGAATTCCATACTTGGCTGATCTTCAGAGTTACTCAATGTTACCGGTCCCCAATTCTGAAGATTGTAATTCAGCAGATCTTGAGTGGGCTTTGGGTTCTGTATTGTTTGGATTTTTTGTGGTGTTTGTTTGTTTGTTTGTTTGTTTCCCTAGCAAATGTTCAGCAGCCATCAGGTGGGTATGAGTGAATCATCAGCCTTGATGACGCTGGGTTCTCTCCATGGTGCTGAAAGTAAATGTCTGTAAAAAACAAGCGCGGGGACGCTAATTCCAACACAATTGACACTTAGAAGTAAGTACTGGCCAGGCATGGTGACTCACGCCTGTAATCCTAGCACTCTGGAAATCTGAGGCGGGAGGATTGCTTAAGGTCAGGAGATGGAGATCAGACTGAGCAAGAGCAAGACCCTGTCTCTACTAAAAATAGAAAAATTAGCTGGGCATGGTGGTGCATGCCTGTAGTTCCAGCTACTCAGGAGGCTGAGACAGGAGGATTGCTTGAGCCCAGAAGTTTGAGGTTGCAGTGAACTATGATGGCGCTACTGCACTCTATCCAGGGCGACAGAGCAAGAATCTGTCTCAAAAAAAAAAAAAGTAAGTACTTCTGTTTTAATCAAAAGAATCAATAAATTAGAATGCATATAAACTAAGATTGTACATTGTATAGATTTTCCAAGTACTAGTGAGCAAAATATATGAATTAAATGTTACTATCTATTTAGAGTAAACTTTAATTAAATATCTGGTCTAACTGAATCTCCATTGCAATTTGCCTGTTTTAATAAATATAATTTAGACTTATGTATTACCTTGAGGGAAAGTCTGAGTGATGCTGAAAAAAAAGCTAGAAAATTCATAAATCTATCTTTGAAAAAATTCAATCAGAATATTAAGGGATTTACATGCCTAATCTGCCTTACTTTTTATCTCATACTTTATAATAAAAATCAACCTGCCCAAATTACCTAAGAGCTCCAGGTGGGAGAATTTCTATGAAATTACAATAATTGTCTTATTCCAAAAGTAGGCAGAAGTTAAAGGTGTAGACTCTGGAACCAGAATGCTTAATTTGTAACTGTAACTTCACTAGTTACTTTCTATATGACCTTAGATAAAGCTATTATCCTCTCTGCATCTCAGTTTCCTTTTATCCAAAGTAGGGCTAGTAATAGTGCTATCATAGAGAGTAACTGCTTATTAAATGAATTCATACATATAAACATATCTATGCCTGTTATATAGTAAGTGTTTAAAAATTTCAGCCATTAACTACAGCATGTTTCCTACTACACACCACAGACAACCTTGGCAAATTATTAAACTCATGTTTTTACATACCATCCTTGCATGTAATATGAAAAAAACCACATAAGATATGTCTCAACTGTAATGCAATTTTTATAAATTTTGAAACTAGAATATAGGCATATAAAGCAGGAGATTCTATAATATTTAGTGCTAATGCTTATCATAATGCTTCTATGAGTTATCTATTACTGTAAAACAAACTGTCCTAAAGCTTCATGACCTAAAACAAGTAAAAAAATTATTATTTCTCAAGATTCTGGGTGTTAATTGGGAAGTCCTGATGGTCTCACCTGGGTTTACTCATGAAGCTAGTCTGCTGTAGATCAGCCAAGGGCTGGACTCAGCTGAGATTTTTCACCATGTGGACTTTCACCCTAGCCTTGCTGCCTTCCTTTCATGATGATCTCAGGAGAGCATTCTAAAATGGTGAAAACCAAAAGCTGCAAGGCTTCATATGACCGAGCCTTGGAAGTCATCCACGTATTCTATTGGTCAGAGCAAGTAACAAGGCCAGCTATGTTTAAGAATTGGGAAAACTAATCTGCAACTCTTGATGGGACTAGCTTCAAAGTCACATTGCAAAGCGTGGGAGAAATTGATGCACCCATGTTTGAAACAATCTGCCTCATACTCCAATGTTTCTTTTTATTGTAAATGAGTGAAATGTAAAAGAGAAGTTTTGGTTTGGTCTGTTATTTTTTGTGTATATTATAAGCTTTATTTATCTTGATCCTGTGATTTTTCTGTGAAAAGATATATTACATGTAAGTTTACAGATGAGGAAACTGAGGTATAGAGAGGTTAAACTATTACTACCCCTCACAATGGAAAACTCCCTTTTATATATCTCTGTCCTAAGCTGTTGGGCAGCCCAGGGAGAGATTTTGAGTTGTTTAGGAGAGAGGTGACCAAAAAAGGGTAATAGAATAATAAGACAGGAAGAGCAGATAAATAAGAAAATAATCTGCCCATTTCAAGATTCTCCTAGAATCGGCCTTTTTGTATTATTCATAGAGGAGAAATTAGACATCTACTATAACACAGAGAATATACTTTTTCAGACCAAAACTAATGTGTCAATGTAGCAAAATGTACTGAGTAACTTGTTTAATACAAGTGATCAGCAAACACTCATCTGCCAGTGTCTTGACTTTGAAAAGCTGGAGCATAAAAGTAGTAAATATATATTTATATGTAGTAAATAGTGTGTGTATAATGTGTATATATATCTATATATAGCAAATACTGTGTCTATGTAATAAATACAATGTGTATGTATATATACAGTAGGTATAGTATATATGTATAATGTTATCTTTAGATAAATCAAGTGGGCATGCTTTGGATGATAGACCTCATAGTCCAGGAATGTAAACATAAGAAGGATTGGCTTGTGCAATGCATCTTCACTAGATGAATTCACTCTCTCCACCCACCATGCATTTCCTCGCCCTATCACTCCCCACCTCCACAGTAAATTAACTTTCTTACCTGTGTATTCACTCTCATGACCTGACATTATTCAACTTATCAAACTAGAAAATAACTATATAAACAGAAGGTCTCTCCTCAAAAAGACAAAGTAATTTATTAGAAATGTGAGTCATAAAACCATTAGTATCAGCCTCAAAGATCTGAAGGCTTAAGGCTTGTAAGAAAATTCAGAAAGATTAGATTTTTGTTTATGAAAATTTCATGTCCTAAATGAGAATGGTCTTTTCTCAGAACGCTCCAGCTCTCACAGACTCAGATATTGAAGCAAGTCCATCTGTGGTGAGGGGCTCAGAGACCTTAGCAGCTTACAAATGGTAATGATGCCTATTTCCACAGAAGGTCTTTGCTGTGGAGTCAAATGAATATGCTGTTGAGAAAAAGAAATGGTTTAGTTTCAATTATTAAAATGGCTTATTGACCACAACAAATGCAGTGCCTAGGATATAGTCCTCCATATCACATAGTCAGGGCAGAATACAAATCTTTTATTTGCTACTTCAAAGAGGGGACTTAGTGATAGAAATTTTGGGTCCTGTCAGAGAGGCCAGAGTGATGTCTGAAAGGGAGAGTTCATACAGTCCCTTGCTCTGATATTGTTGGGGACCACAATCACGTTGAACAATAGATACTCCAATACCATAGGGGCTGAATTATTCCAATTATTAGGCAGTGGAAGCAAATTAATGGAAACCATATTGGGAAAAAAAAGATAATTTATTCTCAGTCACGGGAAATTTCTAGTGTCTCTTGGGAGTAGAATTACTTAGGAAAACAAATGAAATTGAATATGATAGCTTTGTGACATAAGTTTAATTTATGCCTACAATTTAATTCAGTTGACTAATAGCCAAGCTTATTCAGTCAGTTAGACACGCAACAGCTCGAATGGCAATTGGTCGATTTTTGCACAACACCCTTGTTCAAAACAAGACCCTATTTAGAGTCTCTAAGTCTCCCTTTTACCACTCACCAAACTTACTTGGTGCTACATTTTGTGGATGCAATTAACTAGCATTAGAAAACCCTGATTAAAACATTATGATTAATTCAAGCACATTCATTTCCACATCATCAGTTCTGTTCATTTGAATCTGTGCTCATTGCATCTTTTTAGCCACTGCTTCTTTATTTAAATAAAAAATCAAAATATCATCTCTAAGCCAGAAGCAGAGAGGGGGGAAACTGGGGTACTGTAGGGTTGTGTTTTGATCTATTTGTAGGTTCTTCAAGAGCTGGTAGTCTATAGATTTATTTATGCTAAAAACATTTTTAGACTTGAATTTTACATCCAGTGTAGATTTCAAAAGAACTTCAAGCAGTACATTTCTCCTTCATTTAAGTGTCAAGTATCAAAATTGTATTTGATGTCCAAGGAACTTGTAAGATCTCTATTTTCCTTTGAGGAAGGAAGGTCATAATTTTCCACTATCAAAAAGGACTTTAAGTCCCAATTTCTATATTTTCTTCATAAGTGCTCTCTCTTCCACTTTGACTGCTCTGCTCTCTAACTTTTTTTCCCTTTTTGAATGGTTTTTCTGTTCCAAGACTCCTTGGATTTCTTCATTAAAGTTACCCTGTACCTGCACATTGTCCTCTATCCCTGATGAAGAAGAGAAACTGGTCTGCTGGATAAAGTAGCCAAGATTTAACTGAAAATGGAATTGATGAGCTGACCTTGAGGGAGATAAAGTATTCAGAGAATGAGCTCACCCACTAATAAAGGTGTAGGAATAGGGAAATGTCAGCCACACTTTCTCATATATATTAATCCCTTACAGGTTTTTCTACTCCAGTGTGCCCTGATGAGCCACATTTAGATTGGCACTTGTTTGCCCTATTCTTTGAAATTATAGCATTTGGAGAAGGCAGTAATTGACAATGCCATGAAGACGATGCTCAGGGCATTTTCAACATTGCAAAAAATTATTCACTCAAAATTTATTTCTTCTGATATTACCATTAACTCCTCCCTTCTATCAAGAAGAATTGAAATGATTAAGGAACAGAATTACACCAGACTGACTTGAAAATTGCTCCCATCATGACCACACACCCTCCATTTTAAAAAATTTTGTGAGTAAATAACATAATTATTATATTATATTAGCATTGTATAATTTCTGCTATTCCCAGATATCAAAACAACCATGAAAGGAAAACAGATCAACACTATCAAAACCATAAAACTCAATAGGCTAATACATCTGAAAGTGATTTCATGAGAGGAAATTCAGAGAGATGCTTCAACAGAGGCATGGGCAGTAGGAGCTTGTGTATGTGCAGGCAAGGGGGACAGGGGTCCTCAAAAGAGTTTAATCATGTAAATGTCTACTGTCAAATAAAATTTATTTTCCATAATTCATGTGCCATTATTTGTATGCCATAGCACACTTTCAGTGGATGATAACTACATGGTGAAATTTTAAGGTGTTCCAGATAGGCTTGTAAGGCCATAATGTCCCAAATCACCTCTGTTTTGGGCTTTTGAGAAAAGTGCAAACACTGCATGACAACCTTTCAGTCAATAATGGATCATAAATACGACAGTGGTCTGATAAGCTAATAGTGGAGCTGAAAAATTCCTGTTGTCCCATGGTGTGTTGCTGTCATAACATCATAGCACAATTCATTATTCACATGTTTATGGTGGTTTTGATGTAAATATTATGCTGCCAGTCATGTAAAAGTATAGCACCTATAAGTATGTGCAGTGTGTAAGTCTTGATAATGGTAATAAATGACTATGCTACTGGTTCATGTATTTACTATACTATACTTTCTATCATTGTTTTAGAGTATGCTCTTTCTACTTGTATTTTTTAAAGCTATCTTTAAAACATTCTCAGGTAGTTCCTGTAGGAAGTATGCCATAAGAAGACATTGTCATTTTAGGAGATGACAGTTTCATGTGTGTTTTTGCCCCTGAAGCTTCCAGTGGGATGAGACATGGAAGTGGAAGACAGTGATGTTGATGATCCTGACCCTGTGTGGGCCTAGGCTAATGTGTGTTTTTGTGTCGTAGTTTTTAACAAAAAAACTTTAAAAAGTAAAATAAATAAATAAAAGTGTTTAAAATAAAAAAGCATATAGAATAAGGATATAAAGAAAAAATGTTTTTGTACAGCTGTATAATATGTTTGTGTTTTAAGCTGTTATTGCAAAAGAGTGAAAAAGTTAAAACTTATTTAAGTTTATAAAGTCAAAAAAGTTGCAGTAATTTAAGGTTAATTTATTATTTAAGAAATAAAAATATATTTTTACAAATATATTTTGTTTATACTGATCAGTCTCTTCTGCTGCTTAAGGCAGCAAATGATGGGATGGAAAGTGAGGTCTTTGATCACATTAAATTTAGTGTAGCCTAAGTGTACAGTAAAGTCCTAGGCCTTCACATTCACTCACCACTCACTGACTCACACAAAGCAACTTCTGGTCCTGCAAGCTCCATTTATGGCAAGTGCTCTATACAGGTGCACCGTTTTTTATCTTTTCTACTGTATTTTCACTGTACCTTTTCCATGTTTAGATATGTTTAGATACACAAATACTTCTCAGTGTGTTACAATTGCCTACAGTACTCAGTATAGTAACATTCTGTACAGGTTTGTAGCCTAGGAGCAATAGGTTATACCATATAGCCTATGTGTGTAGTAGGCTATACCATCTGGGTTTGACGGAGTACACTCTGTGGTGTCCACACAATAACAAATCACCTAACAATGAATTTCACAGAAAGTATCCCCAACATTAAGCAATGCACAATTGAATATCATAGTGAAATTGTCTTTGATAATTATTTTACCATAAATCACTTTGCAAATTAATATAATGTCAGACTTCATCACTCTATGTGTCTTAGTTTCTTTTGGCTACTATTAAAAAAACATAGGCTAGGTGGCTTATGAACAACAGAAATTTATTTCTTAAAGTTCTAGAGGCTGAGAAGTTCAAGGTCAAGGTGCCAGCAAATTCAGTGTCTGGTAAGGGCCCACTTCATTCATAGATGGCACTGTCTCACTGTGACCTTACATGGCAGGAGGGGTGAGGGATCCTTTTCCCTCTTTTATAAGAGCATTGATCCCATTCATGAGTGCTCTGCCTCATGTGAGTGTGCTGCTATGAATATCAGGATTTGGGGAGGTCCTCATCACCCCCCCATCCCCTCCTAACACCATCACCTTGAAGTTTAAAATTTCAACATATGAATTTTGGTAGGGGCTGGGAGGGGTCACAAATTTTCAGACCATCGCACTAAAGATACTTAAGAAACATTTATAAAATGATGAAACCAGGATGACATTTTTGTTTAGTTTTTTTTTTATTGCATGTTCTCAATTTTATGTGAGAGCTAAAAATAGATAAATCAATAAACTCATGACTATAGAGAGTAGAATGATGGTCACCAGAGGCTGGGAAGGGTAATGGGTGGGGAAAGTAGGGATGGTTAATCAGTACAAAAATACAATAAGAATGAATAAGATCTAGTAGTTGATAGCACAATAGAATGACTAAAGTTAACAACAATGTATTGTACATTTAAAAATAACTAAAAGAGTGGAGTTGGAATGTTCCTAGCACAAAGAAAGAATGAATGCTCGAGGTGATGGATACCCTGATTACTCTGATTTGATCGTTACAGATTGTATGCTTGTAGCAAAACATCACATATATCCCATCAATATGTACAATAATTATGTAACCATAGTAACTAAAAATTAAAGTTTTTTAAAAAATAGTAGTTAAGATAAGAATTAGGTAACCTTCAGTCTTCCAAGCAGTTGGAAAGTATATTATATATTGTGTATACACTGAAAAATCCTTTCTGACTTTTGTCTGCTTGCACTATCAATTACTAAGAGTGTAGTGCATAGAGTTCTAATTGTAGTTGGAATTGCTATCATCTTTTCCACTGTTAAGTTTATTGTGGTATCAACATCAATATCATTTTCTGTCAAAAGCATTAGTGATTTAAAATTATTCTGAATTTCCCTCATCTTTTTACTGGTTTTAAGCATATGCTTAAAATATCCTATTTTACTCAACAATTTGTGCTTCTTGTTGCAAGTGAAATTATTGTAATTTGAGGCCAAAAAAGAAAAAAGAAAAAAATGAAAATCTCAATACCCAGAAATTGGGAATTCTTTTGTTACATGGGAACTGAAATTGAATATAGTTCCTTGTTTGTGAATAAAAAATTTGAATGAATATACAGGAAGTTGAATTGGTTTGTGGAAGCTGGTGCTTTTTTGAATTTATAATCACTACTGGGGGATGGGGAAGCAAACTCTAATTTCTAAGGTAGAAAATGAACTTTTCTAAAGCAGCAGTCTTAAAAAATAACAAATGTTGGTGAGGATGTAGAGAAAAGGGAGCTATTATACACTGTTGGTGGGAATATAAATTATTACAGCCATTATGAAAAACAGTATGGACCTTTCTCAAACAAACTAAAATTAGAACTACCACACAACCCAGAAATCCTGCTAATGGGTAGGAAATCAGCATATCAAAGTGATACCTGCACCCCCATGTTTATTGTAGCACTATTCACAATAGCCAAGATACGAAATCAACATTAGTGTCCATCATCAGATGAATAGATAAAGAAAATGTGGTACATATACACAACGGAAAACTATTCAGCCATAAAAAAGAGGGAAATCCTGTAATTTGCAGCGATATGGATGGAACTGGAGGTCATTATGTTAAGTGAAATAAGCCAGGCACAGAAAGACAAATAGCACATATTCTCACTCATATGGGAGCTAAGAAATTTGATCTCATGGAAGTAGAGAGGAGAATGATAGTTAACAGAGGCTGAGAAGGGTGGCAGGAGGCAAAGAGGTTGGTTAATGGATATAAACATACAGATAAATCGAAAAAGCAAGTTCTAGTGTTTGATAGCACAGTAAGGTAACTATAGTTAATAATAATATATTGTATATTTCAAAATAGCTAAAAGAGAAGGTTTGAAATGTCCCCAACACACACAAAAAATGATGTGTTTGAGGTGGATGGATAGCCTATTAATAAATGCCTAATTTGTTCATTACATACTGTATGAATGTATCAAAATATTACATATATCCCATAAATATGTACACATATTATGTATCAATAAAAATGAATTAATTAAATAAATAAAACCACACTCTTTGCTTATCTATTACAACTGCCTAGTGATATTGCTATCCTGTTTTATGATTAGAATTATGAGATCCATCCCTTTGATTTAATGTAGTACAAATATACCACAAAGTTTGTGAAAACACACAAGTAGGAAATCCTCCTGTCACTCATACATGTAAGCCTTCTGCTTTTCAAACTCGCATGGAACCTAAGACTGAAAAGATAAATTGAGTTAGTGAAGGAAAGCGAAATTTTCTTGATTTACTGATCCATGTGTGTGGTAAATCCCTAAGAGAGGGGAAAAAAATGTTTCCTCCAAAAATTCTTCCAGTAAAACCAGTAGTCAGTAGTTGAGGAAGACCTTCCATATGTATTCCTCTGCTTCCTGTGTTATGCAGTCTACCACCAAGTGCCCTGTTTCAGATAACCTGTTTGGTGCAGAGAAAGAAAATTTTTCTAAACCTCCTTCGAGATGGAACACTTTTGCATGATGTAATTTATAACCCCTTCTGGAAAGTATAATAGTCCCCTCACACCCCTTTATCTGCTGTGGATACTTTCAAAGACCCACAGTGGATGTCTAAAATATCAGAAAGTATTGGACCCTATGTATACTATTTTTTTAAATCTGAATACCAAGATTGCTACTAAGTGACTAGTAGGTGAATCGCGTATAAAACATGGATAGGCTGGACAAAGGGACAATTCTCAACTTGGTCAGAAAGGAGCATGATGGCACCAGATTTGCTTCTCAGAATGACATGCAATTGACAATTTATGAATTGTTTATTTCTGGAATTTTCCATCTATTATTTTTGGACTATGATTGACCAGGGATAACTGGAACCATGGAAAGTAAAACTACAGGGATGGGGGGACTACCGTAACTAAAATTCCTGATAAAATGTTTGAGCAATTATCTGACACCTTTAATGAGACTAACAGCTCCCTACAAAAAATGAAGGTAACCTTGTCCCCTCAGTCTGTCCTGCCTAGCAGCTTCAAAGCAGACACTCAAAGATTGAACAATGACCTGCAATTGGCCTGTAACTCTCTCTTAATAATCTTTAATCGGATATTCATTCCTTTACATTGCTGTCTGTATGTCTTTATTAAGAGAGAAATATTTGCTCAGTGTTTTGTAGTTCTCCTTATATAGATCTCTCACCCTGCTTCGTTAAATATATTCCTAAATGTTTAATTTTCTTTGATACTATTATGAAAGATGTTGTGTCTTTGATTTGATTTTCGGCTTGACTGTTATTGGTGTATATGAATGCCACTGATTTGTGTGCATTGATTTTTTTATCCTGAGACTTTACTGAATTCATTTATCAATTCCAGGAATCTCTTGGTTGAATCTTTGGGATTTTCTAGATATAATATCATATCATCAGCAAAGAGTGAGAGTTTGACCTCTTTTGTCCCCTTTTGGACACCCTTAATTCCCCTCTCTTGTCTGATTGCTTTTGCAAGGACTTCCGGCACTATGTTGAATAGAAGTGGAGATAGTGGGCAACCTTGTCTGGTTCCAGCTGAAGGTGTAATCAGATGGAAAATCCTACTGTGCTTATGGATTGGCAGAATTGATATTGTTAAAATGTCCATACTACCTAAAGTAATCTAAAGAATTAATGCAATCCCTATCAAAATACCATTGTCATTCTTTACGGATCTAGAAAAAATAATTCTATGCTTCGTATGGAACCAGAGAAGACCTCGTATAGCCAAAGCAATCTTTGAATTGGCTTTCTCTGAGGCTAGCTAGATGTAAGAATTTTTCATCTGTTTGTAATCAGTTTATCTGAGAAGTTAATGGGACTTCTGAAGAGGAAGATATTTTTTATATATGGGCAACTATAAGGTTTTCAAGGAAAGACCATTATAGGCACAACTTTAAAGATTTTCAAGGCAAAACTTTCAAGGGAATTCCAGCCAAAAAGAAAATTGTAAATTTGTTTCATAATTTTTGCACTATCTTTCCTCACCCTCCTCCACCCCACATTTAAATTAAAATAGAACACCCTAAAAGAGTGCTTAAAATTCTTGTCTAAATTTGTGGGAGAAAACACCAATTTTTAATCATTCTCATAAGCTAAATAAATATTTAATTATTTAAAGCATATCATATTATTTTCCTGTTTAAATGTACATATTAATATACTAATTTGCTGATAGATTATAATTACTAACTGGCTCAATCAGTATTTGGCAACATACCTCAATTACAAAGACAAGTTCCCAAATAATTCTGTATTAAATGTATTATATTGAAGCTCCAAGTATCTTTCTTCAATTATATATTAAAGTATTTTCGGATTGATTTTTTAATATTAGTGTTCATTAGAAAGTATCATTTCAAGATTAAACCTCAGAAACAGAATAGGTGTTTATACATATACAAAAATCTACATGTCAAAGGATTAATGGAGACTGTGTTTTTCAACAAATTTCATATAAAAAGAACTATATCCAATCTCTAAACACACTAAATTCAGTTGGTATGTTTCCTTTCTGGAAAATGTGAACTCTGGTATTATAGTGAAGATATAGGAAAAGGCTGATATACTGCTATGGTTTGACTGTGTCCACCAAATTCATATGTTAAAAACTTTATCCTCAGTGCAGAGTCATTGGGAAGTGAGGTCTCTGAGGAGGTGTTTAGGTCATGAGGCTTCTGCCCTCATAAATGGATTAATGCTGTTTTGAAAAGGGCTTGCAGGGGTGGATTCTCTCTCTTCTGCACACGAAAACAAAACGTTCCTCCACTTCAGAGAACTAATCAACAAGGTGTCATCTTGGAACGAGAGATGGAATGTGCCAACACCTTGATCTTGGACTTCCTAGGCTACAGAACTGTGAGAAATAACTTTCTGTCCATTATAAAGTACCCAGTCTGTGATATTTTGTTATAGCAGCACACAAAAGATTAAGATATACACCAGTGCAAATAAGTCACAAATATCTCATTATTTCAAAGCATCTTTAACTGGTACAATGGCCCACTATCTGGGTGATGGGTATACGTATAACTTTGACTCAAATGATACAAAAGCAAGTTATGTAACCAAAACGTTTGTATCCCCATAATATTCTGACATTTTAAAAAAGCATCTTTTTCTCCCTCTCCTCAATAAAAAAATTAAAAGCTTTAAAAAAAATCATTAGAAAAGTCTGAGTAGACCATAATCCCTAACAGCTGCTCCAGCTGCCATTGTACAAGTCACATAGGAGAGGGGTTCTAGCTATCAACAACAAAAACCAATTAAACTATGAACCACAAAGCTATGTTACTAAAGAAGACTTTTATCTCAGGGACAGTTAGCATATTTGGTTTTAAATGCTATATTGGAAGCATTTTTTTGGCACCAAATACACATATGGACATTTAAACTCAAATATGCCAACAGATGTTTCTAAAACAAGAACATTATAAAACCAGATTTCACTTGAGTTAGGAATGCTTTTTCCATCGTTTAAAAAATAAACTCTATGTCTTACAATAGTTTTAGATTTAAAGAAAAATTAGGAAAGATAGTAGAATGTCTATATATACCATACTCAGTTTTCTCAATTATTAATATCTTATATCAGTTAATATGGCACATTTGTCACCCTTAATAATATGCTATTATTAACTAAAGTCTAAACCTTATGATTATGATTTTTTATCTAATGTTCTTTTTCTGTCCTAGGACCTCATAAAAATATCACATTTAGTCACTGTGTCTCCTTAGGCTCTTTTTGGCTATGACAATTTCCTTGCTTTTGACCACCTTGGCAGTTTTGAGGAATACTCCATGAGTTCTTTTCAAGTCAAGTCATTTTGGCTTACAACCTTTTATTTTGAAAGCGATTCTATATGTGAAAGGAATTTCCCAAACTATCATAATTAAGAGAAGAGCTTGACAATATGGGCCTCTCTCTCTGAAGAGTCAGGGTCTGAGGGGGGGATAGTCCAAGGACATTGGACAGTTGGAACAGAAGGAAGAGCAAAAGGAAAACGTGAGCGTACCAGCAATAAATGTCACTCATTTCATAATTTTTCTTGAACAAGCTGCAAAGTATAATTGCTTCAATTTGTAAAGAACCAGGTTCATGCATTCAACAAATGTTATTTGAGCACTTGCTGTGAGCTAAACATCCTATTAGGCACGTGGAATACAGTTATGTCTAATACATAGTCCCTTATGACTTACCACAGTTTTTGGTTTCTTTATCTATAAAATAAGAGCCCCCACCTCATAGAGATGTTGGAGGGACTACATGAGCTTGTGTAATGAAGGGTTTCTGGAATATCATGATTCTTCAGTGTGTGATGCTCCAATCCTCACTATTTTACTGTAGAATATGATCTATTCGCACTTCTTTCCAAAGAGGAACAGAGAAGAAGAATCTAATCTTTTTTCACTCTCCCTTTTTCTCCCTGTATCAAATTTGACCATGGAATTGTCAAAAGGGTGAGGAGCTACCCTTGTGGGATGTCAGCCTCCCTCTAAGCAATCTTCTAGGTCACTTGTTAAAAGCAGGCTCCTGGTCCCAAGCCAGATCTGCTGAATCAGAATTTCCAGTGTGAGGGTTGGGGGTTCGAGGGCCTGATGATCAATATGGACAAGCACAAAAGGTAATTCTTATAATCACATAATCTGAGGAAACACTACCAGTGTCTTTTTAGATTGTACTCAGTGTTGAGAGAAACTATGTCCAAGACCTCACAAAAGAAAATAGTAAGGAACTGTGACATAGTGTTGGTGACAATAATAACATAACACTGACAGTGATGGTGGCAATTGATATTTATTGAATACTCTACTTTCTGTCTGGCTCTGAGCTTAGCAGTTTGCAAGCATTCCCTACCTGTATTCTCACAATGTTTCTATGAGGGAGACACTGTTATTTTTCTCTTTTTCCAGATGAGCAAATGAGTCTTAGATAAATTAATGAACTCATGCAAGGCCATAACTACTAAATAGTGAAAACCTATTTTTCTTGACTTCAGAGCTGTTTTTCTCAAACACAACACAAAAATAATGATGGGCAAAATGTTGGAGATTTGGGTTCAAGCCAAACTTTAGTCTTGTCCATATGCTCTACTCGATTATAGAATTCAGGTATTTGATAAAACAATAATTTTACATCAGTCATTCTACATACCTCAGTTTCCCCATGTGTAAAATAAATGGACTTACTACATGTTCCTCTAGTTCTACCATTCTTTCTTTCCTTTTCTTGCTCTTTCTGTCTCCTTTTTTTGTTTGTTTCAGCCTTGATTGATATGTTAGTTTTCTATCAGAGAAAAGAAAAATGAGTTTGTAATCTTCACTTTGATTTTCACAACATAGCCTTTCTGAATAAATTGTTTAGGTATTTCTTCCATGGGAAAAATAATTCTATCTCTGAAGGTACACAAGGTTCTAAAGTTACACCAAGTTAGACCAATAAGATGTTATAGTTTTTAACTATATTATATGTTATTTTATTTGAACACCTTTAGAAATTGCTGAAGCCCCAATCAGGAGTTATATCTCTGAATTGACTTGATATATATTTGGCAAAATAAAGATAGAGCTATTTTCCCAGCAGTTACAGACACACATTTTCCTGATTTCATGTGCTACAATTGAGGCCTACAAACAAACCCAGCTCCTAAGATGAAATGCATCTTCTACGTGCTCCCTTTGTGCCTCAGATCTCTAGCCACCACAAAATCTTAGACAAGTCCCACTTCCTCTCTGAACCAGAAGGTTACACCTAGAAAATGAGAAAAATAATTATTGATTTTCAAGATAAATCTCCGTATAAAAGGTTACAAATTTGAGAAACATAATATGAGGCATTTGGAAAGCTCTCTCCTGAGGATTTTTAGCTAGAATTAGAGGTTTTCATGATGAATTCTCTTTATTTTTGAAACCTGACTGCAGTAAGCTTCAAATTTTAGTATAGCAATAAGGGCTGTATTGATAAATCTAAGTTAAAAAAAAAAAAAGAAAACTAGATGAGTTAGTTGTTTAGGGACTTACCTAAGGTCAAGAAATTATCAAGAGGGCAAGCACTAGAACCCCAAATATTTTACTCCCACTCTGGAATCTACAGTGCCATTTTGCTTTCCTTTCTTCCAAAAACACTGTAACAAAACAATTAGTAAATAGTCAGTATGAATGTGAAGTAAATGTATCACAGAGTTATTTATTCAACCAAATTAAACACATATTGAGGAGAGTATTTGTCAAACAGTAGCAATAAAGAGGCCATGGATACTAGCTGCAAACAGCTTATTTTTTGAAGAACCAATAAAGTAGTTAGTCAAATGTAACAGTAAAGACAGACATTGCTCTGGGAGAAGTGAGACTCTAGGTGTCTAGATGGGAATACATTGCATGGGAGGGACAGGCCAGAGATTGGCATTAATGAAGGCAGGGAAGTAGAGTATTAGAGGACATGTTTCCATAATATAGAGTATTGAACTCAGTGTGGCTGGACACCAATAAGTATGGGAGAAGTAGAGTGGAAGAGAAGGTAGGAGAGGCAGCTTGGAGTTAATTGAGATGTTGTTCTGAATATCATACAAGGAAATGATTTTGTTCTTGCTACTACTCTAGCTAAGTAACACATTCCAAGCTGTGCTTCAGAAAATCTGAGCATGGCAGCAGTGTACGTAGAGGATAACGGATTGGGGACTGACTGGAAGTAGGGAAGTAAGTTAGAAGGTTGTTCCTAAAGTCTTGTGAGAGAAACTAACAGTTTGACTAGTGGGAATGGCACAGGGGAAAATGAGGAAGGATGACGGATGGGAGGCCCAGCTGGCCTCCGCAGTAACCATGTAGGACAAAGTGACAGTTCTGAGTGCTCTTGGGGAAGCTAGGCAGTGAGCCTCAGAGTCTGTACTCAGCAGTGGAGCATCACTGTATTAGACCTGTCTCTGATTTGCCTAATAACCACTGAATTAAACAAACACTTTTTTAGCAGAAAAACAATGGGATTTCAATTCAGCGAACTTGGATTGGCTTCTAGGTTTACCTATTTACAGCTACTTGAACTTGGGGGTGATATAAATCCCTCTGAGATACCATTTCTTATTTTACTGAGTTACTAGGAGAAAGAGAAAGATTTATACTGTGTGGCTTATGGTGGTTGCTCAATAACGGGTATTATTATTATTTGTATCATAGGTGCTCCCTTGGAACAGAAAGGGTGATAGAGACCTTCGGAGGGTGGTATCAGGAAGCCTGTCCACACTATAATTTCAGCTTGTCTCCATTTAGTCTCAACTAAAATGAAACTTAAAATGATGTTTTCCCTTCTTGTTAACACATATTTATATCACATTTGCCAAATGTCCTGTTGGGGAGAATTTCATACCTTACTTGTATCCTTTTCCAAATAAGAGAAGACTCTCAAAGACATTTGGATGAGAGTTAAAACAAAATGAAACATGTTCTGTTCACTTTATGGCTTTATTTACCATGACAACCAGTACTTTCTATTACACATTTAGCACATCTCTTCTAACCTCCATTTACCATTACGCTTCTGGAAACGAACTTGATAAAACAGCAACATGCATTTTTAACACCTACATTTTAATCAAAAATTAAGCTCCTAAACCACAGCTTGCCACTTTCTTCCAGAAGGAGCAACACAAACTCAGAAATAATAACGATATGCAACATTTATTGAATGCTTGTTGTATGCTCTGAATTTTGCTGAAGTCTTACACGATTATCTCATTTAATTATCAAGAAAACCCTAATAATGAGCCTGTAGTAAATATAAGTGGCTAGTACTATTATTGTGACTGCTTTTTGTAGTCTTTCTACAATTGATAATATCCCATATTTTAGGGGGGTTTTTTTTGTTTGTTTCCCTGAACCTCTGATTTTTCAAGAAGTATCATTTTATTCTTCAGCTCTGCCTCTTCTCTTTGTCCCCCATCCCAAATGATGTGGAGGGGCCAGGCCAAACTATTTCCATTTGTTATGGACTGAATTGTGCCCCTTTCAAAATTTGTACCTTGCATGCCCAGATCCTAATTCCTCAAAATGTAATTTGGAGATAGGGCCTTTAAAACGATGATTGAGGTTAAATGAATTTAGAAGGGTAGACTCTTAATTTGATAGGACTGGTGTCTTTATAAGAAAAGGAAGAGTCATCAGAGATGCACATGCACAGAGGAAAGATCATGTGAGGACAAAGCAAGAAAGTGGCCAGTGACCGAGGGCTCCAGAGAAATCAAACCTGCAAACACCTTGATCTTGGACTTCCAGCATCCAGAACTGGGAGGAAACAATTTCAGCTGTTTTAAGTCATCCAGTCTGTGGTACTTTGTTGTGGCAGCCCTAGCAAACCAATACACCATCTGTCCACACGGTTTTTCAATTTTACTTTTATTTCTGAAAATCTTTAACTATAAGGTCCCTAGGTATAATGCATAAGGTCCCTAGGTATAATGCAATTTTAAATTATATCATTTTTCCACTTTTGCTCCATTTCAAAATATTTTTTTAATTTTCATTCTGACTTCATCTTTAAACATTGGGCTACTAAGAGGTATGATGCTTAATTTCTGAACACACGAAAATAGTCTAGTTTTCTTTTTGTGGATTTCTAGTTTAATTTAATTATTCTAAGAGAATGTGCACTCTATAATTTCAGTTCTTTGAAATTTGTTGCTTTGGGCCCAGACAAGGGTTCATTTTAGTAAATGTCCCATTTACATTTAAAATGAATTTGTATCTGCACTTGTTGGGTGTTATATCTTTAAGCAAAATCAACATCATGATTTCTTGTCTGCTTTTTTTATTATTGAGAAAAGTGTACTAATATTTCAACTATTACTGTGTACTTGTCTATTTCTTCTCTTAGTTCTGTCAACTTTTGCATTATATATTTATTTCAAAGATAGGTTACTAAGTACAGAAAAATGTTGAATAGTTATGTCTGCCTGTTTAACTTTTTTGCTGTTATAAAATGTCCTTTTTATGTTTAGTAATACCTCTAGTCATAAAGCTTTATTTGACTGATTACATTGCCACCCAGTGTCTTTTGTTAGAGTTTGGTGTATCTTTTTCATATTTTTAATGTCAGCCTCTCTATAAGCTTATATGCAGAATGTAGCTCTTGTAAATGGATATATTTTTTTTAATTTATCAAGTCTGACAATCTTTGTATTTTACATGGGATGCTAAGTCCATTTATACCTAATGTAATTACTGCTATAATTTGCTTTAGATCTACCATGCTGATTTTCATTTTCTTTCTGTTCCATTTGTTCTTTGTTTATTCATCCTGTCCTACATTCTTTTTTTATTAATTGAGTGTTTTGTTATCTCTTCCATTAGTTGTTTTTTTTTTTTCCAGAGTCCAGGTTTAGCTTTATTACCTAATATAAGTGCAATCTCTGGAACATTACAATTGACTGTTCCGAAGTTTAATTAAAAACACAATTTATAAGATATTTAATATCTTCTGAAAAGCATTTCCAAGTTAAGAATGAAAAAAATATGTACATAATACATAATCAAATACCAATTGGCTTTAAATCCCATCAGGTCCACACTCAGCAACATCAGTCTTTTTAGGTTCTTCAAAATCTTCTGTTAAATCTACAAAGTTGTTTTCTAGGACAGGGGAGGGAATGGAAAACCTCATTGCTTTTCGAACTCCATACATGCTTACAATATCACCTGGGGTTACTTGCTGTGCAAGTTCTTTAACCACATCGTTACCGCACTCACCAGCTGCAAAACCTTGCCCGCAGCTGGCACTCACAGTCCTCACGATAGTTTGTGCTGTGCATTGACGACGAATCCGTTTTGCTCTTGTGTGATGAGGAAAGCTTTAAAGCACTGAAAGCTTGTTTTACTTTACAGGCAGCTTTAGGAAAATAACTATAACAACTTCTACTAAGGACTTGTTAAAAGGTCACAGATTCGTAGTAACTTATTAGCTGAACGTACACACTGCAACTGCAGAGATAAAAGCTGTAAAAGTAAAAGCTTTTGGCTGTCGGCTAAAGTCGATGCTCGGCTGTGCGTGTTTATCTCTGGCTGTCAACTATAGTCCATGCTCGTACCGAAGTGGTTAAGAGCATTGGTCACTTGTTCAGCGAGATGCATTTCTGTATGAGGGACCCAAGAGACAAATCATATTGGGAGGGGGTCTGGTGTTCCAACACTCCATTAGGTATTTGGTTATCCTTTTTGCCTTATTATTTTAGTGGTTATTTTATAATCACTCTGTATATAAATATAGAGATTACAGTGTGCATCCTGAACTTACATAGTCTGCCTTTAATTTGTAGTACTTCCCAAATAATGCAGGAACCTTATTACTGTTTAGTGGTATTACTCATCTCCACCCTGAGCTATTGTTTTTATGTATATTACTTCTACATGGTATAAACACCATGTGAACAAAAGTTCTCCGAAAAGGAATTTGGAAAGATATTTCATTCCAGTGAACAGTTTGTAAACCAAGGAGACACAAACTTCGGTGTAAAATAAAAGCGCATTCCAGAGAACAAAGAGAGGGTTCAGGTTTTATAAGAAAAGTTCCTGCCTACGTTCCCAGTCAGGTCCATTTTGCAAATGACAAATTGAAACTCACTTCCTTCTGATTGGCTGGCATAACTGTGTCCTGATTGATTGATACAGGTGAGTCCTGATTAATTGATATAGTTGAGCCCTGATTAACTGGAGCAGGTAAGCTTTTATTGGTTGGTTTTTAACCCCCAAACCAGAAGTCTCTGTCAGATGTTTCTTTCAAATGGCCAGTGTTGGGGCAAGAGAAATTCCAGCTACAGTTTATCCTGGCACTGACAATAGCAACTGGTTTGGCTTGACTGTAGAAAAGGAGGTCCTATGATACTTTTACAATATTTTTCTGAAAATGCCAAGTATGTGACCACTCCCTCACCCATCCATAGCTACCTGGTTCCATTTTAACTTTGAGTGCCCCGTTAGCCAACGAGTCCATTTTGTCTGGCAGCCAGGGACAATACTTTAACAACCACAGCAAAGTTATTATTGCTTAAAAGAGTCAGTATTCATATAAATTTATATTTCTGATTCTCATAATTCTCTTATAGAGCTTTGTGCTTCCTCTAGGATAATTTTCCTTTAGCCTGAAGAACTGCCTCAGTGTATTTTTTGTAGTGTCAGTAAGCTGGTCACAAATTTTCTCAGCCCTTGTTTTATGAAACATCTCTTAATTTGCATTTATTTTTGAAAGATTTTTTTATAGTGAGGCTTTTTTTTTTCTTTCTGTAATGTAAACTTAATCCATTTCTTTCTGACTTCCATAGTTCTCATTGGAAAGTCTTACTATGTTTTGCTTTGTTTTGCTTGTGTCTCTGGCTGCTTAAATATTTTCCTTTGTCCTTGGTTTTCAGCGGTTTGATCCTTTCTTCCAAGGTGCAATTTATTTTTTATCTTGCTTGGGATTTGCTTCTGGAATGTATGGGTTCATGTTTTTAATCAATTGTAACAACTTCTCAATCATAATCTCATCTACATATTTGTCTCTCTCCTCATTTTTTCTGGAACTCTGACATGAATATTAAAATTCAATCCTGTGTCCCACATGGCTCTGATGCCTTGTGCTTGGTTTTTCATCCACTTTTCTCTCCAAGCTTCAGTTGTATATTTTCTACTGATCTGTTTTGAGTTAACTAATCCTCTATTCTGTTGTATAATGTTTGCTGTTTAACCCATCCAATTCGTTCTTAGTTTCAAATGTTGTATTTTTTCACCTTAGAATGTCAATTTCCTTAGAGATTGGAATCTCTGTTGAATTTTTTTTCTTTTTTATTGATATTGTCCATTCTCCATTCTCTTTGATTTATTTATAACAGTTATTTTAAGTTATTTTTCTGCCTTCTCCAGTATCTGGCTTTATCTGTGTCTCTGATTCTATGAATATATTTTTCTCTTAATTACCTGTTACATTTTCCTGACAATTCGTGTGTCTAGTAATTTTTTATTGCATAATAGATATTGTATATAAAAGAGTTGTAGATACTGAGATTGATGTTATTTTCCCCCAAAGAGTGTTCTCTCTTTCCTCTTTCAGGCACAGACTGAAAAGCTGATTACTTTAATCCAATTGAGAATTGAGCAGAGTCAAGACTGGTTGTGGCCTTAGTTAGATTCAATCTATCTTTAAGTGAGAGACCTGTCGTGTGCTCATTCTAAGTATATCCCATGAGTAGGATTTTTTCTCCTAAGTACTCCAAAATTGTACAAGATTATATTATTACTCTCCTGCCCAGTACCCCAGCTTCCCATGTCACTTCAGCCTGCTATAAATGTCCTGGTGGAAAAACCAACCATGCGATAGGAAATCCTTTAGATTTCAGATTGCCACAACAGAAATCATGGCTGTCAAATGTTTCACTGGTTTTCCTAGAAGTGCCCCTCTGGCAATAGGAAGCCAGACTGATAGCCTACTTTCACACTTGGAAAATGCCTTCAGGAAAAAAGAAAAGGACATTTACCTAAGCTTACTTAAAAAGGGCTCTTTTCTCTCAGGAATTTTAGGTCATCTATCTCTCTTTGCTTCCATAGCTTTCCAATGTCTTTTTTTGTTTTATATATCAAACTTTATTTTCTTAACATATGACTATTACTATGTTCATTTACTCATATTATTTTCTAGTCCTATATTTGCAGATTAAAATATTTTGGCATGATCTGAAATGGCCCCTTGACCAATAATACTTTAGGAGTCCACTCCTAATATTTTGTAGAACATTTTGTTAGTATTAACCCTGAAATTTCCTCCTTTGTATTAAAATTATACTTTATAACACATGAAAAGTTATTCATTAACTTAGTTCTAGTACAGATTTCTTTACTATTGCTAAAATCTGTATTCCTTTCTTAATTATTCATTTTATTTTAAATATATATTTTATTTTAGAATATTACAGTGGTACTTTTAAAATAAATCCAAAATATTAATTTAGTTATGTCTGGTTGTTGCATAGAAGCTATGCCTCGCCTTCTTACTCCTTATTTTACCTTACTTGTAGACAAAATGTCCATGATGAACTTCAGATGGGAAATTTCTCCATAACTCCTCTCTTCAACTTCTCATCAGGCTTTCTATCTTGAAAAATTACAAACGTATTTACCGGTTTATTCGACAAACATATTGAGGACTTACTAAGTACCAGGCATTGTGCTAGGTTCAGGGAATACACAAGCACAGTCAATACATATATGGTATAGTCCTTGTCATTACAGGGCTTACAACTGAGTAGGAGAGTGACAATTAAAAAAAAAAGCACATAATTAAAAGAGTTAAGTCTATGAAAGAAAAGTATGAGGTGAAAGAGAGCAAGTGGCTACAGATTTAGATTGCAGGGTCAGGCATATCCTCTCTGAATTGACAATTAAGATGAGACATGAAAAATGAGAAATTATTTCAGCAAAGAGGGAGGCAAGATCATTTCGGGCAGAAAAAACATAGCATGCAATAACCTGAAGCAAGAAAGAGATGATTTATCAAGGATTTGAAAACATGCAAGCTTGAGTGAGAAGGAATATCTTGGTAGATGAGATCAACATGAGATTCAGGGGCCAAGTCATACAAAGCCTTATGATGGTGTTAAGGTTTTATATTTTCTCTATCGAATAGTTCTAAGCAGGGAAGTGCCAATTTGCTCTGTGAAGAATGGGTTGGGAGAGAGTAAGAGTGAACACAGGGAGCTGGATTAGAAGGCTACTGCATGTACCCAGGTGAAAAATGACAATGGCTTGGATTAAGACGGTGCCAGTGGAGGTGAATAACCAGTTGAATTTGACATATATTTTAAAGTTAGAATCAGTAGCATCTGCTGAAGGAACAAATAGAGAAATGATAGAAAAGGAGATGTCTAAAGTTTTGACTTAAAAAAATAAAAGTTTCTTCCATTTTTTGGTGCCTTGATAGCTTATTTTTTTAATGCTGAATAATGTTCCATTGTTTGAATATATTGCAGTTTATTTATTCACTTACCTCCTGATGGATGTCTTGGTTGCTATCAAGTTTTGGCAGTTATGAATAAAGCTTCTGTAAACATCCATGTACAGTTTTTTTCTATAGATATAAGTTTTCAACTCCTTTGGGTAAATACCAAGGAGCCCTGTTGTTGGATCATATGGGGAGAGCATGTTCAGTTCAGACGTGGTGGAAACTTAGATGCATATCATTAAGTGAAAGAAGCTGATCTGAAAAGTCTACATGTTATATGATTCCAATTAGGTGACATTGTGGAAATAGTAAAATTATGGAGACAGTAAAAAGATAAGTAGTTGCCAGGGTCTAGGGGCAGGGAGGGATGGATAGGTGGACCACAGAGGATTTCAGAGCAGTGGAACTGTTCTGTGTGATGCTATAATGGTGGATATATGTCATTATACATTTATCTAAATCCATAAAATGTACAACACTGAGGTTGAACCCTAATGTAAACTCTGGATTCTGAGTGATAATGATGTGTCAGTGTAGGTTCACTGATTATAACAAAGATATCTCTCTAGTGGGGGAAGCTGACAATGGGGGAGGCTATGTGTGTGGGGAAGTAGGGTGGGTATGGAAAATCTCTATAACTTTTGCTCAGTTTTGCAAACCTAAAACTGCCCTAACAATGAAGTCTATTAAGAGAAAAGCCTATATATGTAATGTATACATATATATGCTTATATTTTGTTAACATGGATTTCACAAAATATTTCATATGTATGATCCTCACAATAACACAATGATATCAACACTATTATTTCTTTTACAGATAAGGAAAGGGAGGCTCAAATGAGTCAAGTGTACTGTCTGTGGTTAATCCAGTAATTAAATCACAGCTGAGACCAGAACCAAATTTCATAACACTCGCCCAAGGCTCTTTTGCTCTGTATATCTTTATTTCCTCCATACATGCTTCAGAACTACAAGAGATATCTCTGTGGTAACTGGTAGAGAGTTGGTATCTCTGCCATATACTCAGTCACCACTAAAGTCACAGCCATGCCCATCACTAAGTAATTCAAAGCCAATAATCTAAAATCTATAATAATAATCATAGAAATACTTGATTAATTTTATTGACACCTTTACAATATTTCAAACTTTGAACATGCATGATTTCATTTAATAATAATAATCCTTTAGAACAGATACTAATATTAACCCACTTTGGGTGAGGAACCTAAGGTGCAGAAAGATTAAATAATTGGCCTGAGATGACAAAACTAGTAACTGGCCAAATAAAATATATGCCAGAGTCTACACTGTGCAGCTAATTATGAATTGCAGAGGAAAATATTTATAGTAAAAACATGGACAACGAGGTTATATGATTGCAAGAAAACTTAATTCAGACTTCAAGATTAGGATTCCAGTCACTGGCTTCGTTGCTGATGAAGTCTGTAGCCTTCAGTGCATTCCCTACCTCTCAACACCTACCTTGTTCCTGGCCCTAGTTTCTTCTCCTGGAAAATAAAGGGCTTTTATTACATTGTTTCTCAGGATCCTCCTGATTTTGATTTTTTTTTGTCTGCTTCTAGGAAATTATATTTTCAAGAGTTTGTTAATATAGTTTGTGTTACTGCCAATCTGTCCCCTCACTGACCACCCCCACCCACTTTTCTCCTCTTGCCTGAAAATACCCCTACGCCCCAGAGTCCCAGAGTTTCTGAGATAATTCTCAGCTGGTTTACAGGGTGCTCAAGAAACATCAGCTCATCTCAGTTGATAGCTTGGCAATTAACTCATCCTGCTAGCTCACTCCCTGTGTTAAAGTGCTAAATTGTGGAGGGTGTTTATCATATGTCAGGCTGAGAGCCTCCTGTTGTCAGCTTTGATTTGCTAAATATCTGCAAAAGATTTGGTGACTAGAACACCTGGTCCGCAGAGCAGGCTGCACAGCAAAGTGGCAGGAAGCCTCTCAAGAGGTCCCTCCTGCATGCCTTCTTTGAGTTGCCCCCCACCCTTTCCTTTTCACAGTGAAGTAAAGAGAAAGAGGCAACACCTTGAATGAACCAAGATAGACTTTGGACTGGACTGAAATGGTTAAGGAAAGTGGGAGCCTCCACTCTCACCCCTCTGCCCTGGGTGATGCTATAATGATAAACTAACGACCAATTATGGAGTGCTTATTACTATGTGCCAGGATCTATGCCAAATACATTACCTGCACAAACTCATTTAATCTCCGGTCACCCAGTAGGTGAAGCAGTGTTGCAAAATCAGATTTGCCTTGTTCAAATCTCAGCTCAGCCTGAGAATTGACCACCAGGTTTCTCAGTCCTTTCCCACTGCCCTGTTCTCCACACCCCAGGCACCACTACACTTTCTGAAAGGTAGTCATGAGTTAGCAAGCAAAATAATACTTTCTGTTGTACTTTTCATCTCAGTTATATGATCCCACTGCTCAACACAGGAACAATTGTCCTTAATCAAGCTTTGAAGAAGCAATATTGTCAGTGATTTCTCAGCCCCTTGGTTAGACAAAATAAAGAGGTTAGGTTTGCTGTGTGGCTAATAGGGGCATACTTTTGAGACTACTAGCTCCTCTGTCCATGTATGATTCTGACTGTGTCTGGATGCCATCCCAGTTTCCCAATTTGGAAGTTGCAAATCAATGGTCCATTGGCTCAGTTGGATGGTATTTTATTTTAAAAATTGAAATGCCAAAACATAGATGCTTTTGCTAATACTTATAATGTGTTGGCGTCAGACATACCTTAATGAGAATTTTGGTTATTTGCCTATATCATACAAACTATGCCATCTTGGGCAATTTACTTAACCTCTCTGAGCCTCAGTGTCCCCATCTGTAAAACAGAGATAATAGTACTTACCCGGAAGCTTGTATGAGTATTCAAAAGTAAACTCTTTATAGGTATGAAGAAACATGGTATTGTGGAAATGAACATGCATTTGAATCTGGTCTTTGGCACTTGAAGATGTTGAATAAGTCACCCAGTGTCTGTGAGTCCATGTTCCTTGCCTGTATATGGAAATAATATTAATATCAATAATATTGCTTTAAGTTCATATTAAGAACTAAATCAGATAATGTATGCCAAATGCCTGGACTAGCACTTGGCACAGAGTACTTGCTCAGTTAGTACAGTTGTCTCTGTTTACATACATTCATATTTAATTTCTTAATTTTTTGCACTCACATATATACTAAATGACCCAAGTCAGTAAACAAAGGAATATTAATTAGGGTGATGAACATTACTAAGGAATTCAGTGGATTTGATATCTTTGTAGTTCAATTAATTTCTCCTAACTTTTATAGTTGTGAGAGATAGACTCTATTACAAAGGCATATGGGTCTGTCTTAGTCTATTTGGGCTGCTATGACAAACTACTACAGACTAGTAGCATATAAACAACAGAAATATTTCACGAGGCTAGGAAGTCCAAGATCAAGGCACCAGCAGATTTATTGTAGTATCTGGTGAGGTTCAACTTCTTGGTTCATAGATGGTGCCTTCTTGCTGTGATGTCACATAGTAGAAGGGGCAAGACAGCTCTCCAGTGTCTCTTTTGAAAGGGCACCATGATGATTAAGTGTACATGTCAACTTGACTGGATTAAAGAATACCTAGAGAGCTTGTAAAGCATTACTTCTTGGTGTGCCTATGAGGGTGTTTCCAGAGGGGATTGGCATGTGAGTCAGGGGACTAAGTAGAGAAGATCCACCTTTAATGTTGGTGGACACCATCCAATTGGTTAGGAGCCCACACAGACAAAAAAAAGTAGAGAAAAGGACTTCTCTTTCTCTTGGAGCAGAGACACCCTCCTCCTCTTGCCCTTGGACATCAGAACTCCAGGCTCTCCAACTTTGGGACTCCAGGAATTACACCAGTGGTCCCCTGAATTCTCAAGCCTTTGGCTGCATACTGAGAATTACACCATCAGCTTTCCTGTTTCTGAGGCTTTAGAACTTGAACTGAGCCACACCATCAGCATCTCAACCTCTCTAGCATACAGACAGACTATGGTAGAACTTCTCCATCTCCATAATTGCATTGGCCAATTCCCCTAATAGATCCCCTCTTTATTGATATTTACCTAAATCTATATCTATATCTGTATATCTATATTGTCAACCTAAATAACAAACAGACAGGAAGATTCTTTAACAAGAAATAATATTTATTCAGAAATGGGCACTGCAATGGAAGTACTTGTGCCATAGTAAACTATGTGCATATTTAGGGACATAAAAGAAGATTTCTAAAGGAAAAATGAATAGGATTACATAATTGTCTTGAGTTAATTATCCATGGCTTCAAGGAACAATAGCAAGGATGGTGCCAGTACAAGGTTGGACAGGCAGTTGCTGTGCAGATGTCATCACAGTATTTGTGTGTGTGTGTGTGTGTGTGTGTGTGTAAGGTTGTGATAATAGCCTTTGTACAAGGTTGTGGGTTCTCTAGTCTTTCGTGATAGTTTTTGTTATCAAGCACTTTTGTGTGAGAATCCTCCCTTCACATCCTTCCCTGCCTCTTTCTTTTTCTTAACATAAGTGACTCCATTTTGATTCTGACAACTTTCACAACATTGGTTCTCACCAAAGAACCCTGCCTAATACAAATTTTGTCACTAGGAGTGGTTCTGGAGGAACAGAATTTTAAGGATGAACTTCCTTAATTGGTTTGGGGGCTTTTGGAATTGGCCGTCTAATCTGATTAGACCTAAGAAAGCTAAAGACTCTACCTCTAATAGTAGAGAGAGCATTAGTAGTCCATGGCAGGAACTGTTTATGGAAATATGCAAAATATCTGCATTTGCTACTTCTAATCAACCACTTATAAGAAGCAAGGAAATTGGTGAGTCTGCATGTGATACTTTAGAGCATTTGTGAAAAGTAAAGGAATATAATGACATTGGTTAATTGCTTCTAATGTCACTGGCCAAGGTGATGAAAGAAAAGGATGAAATCAGGGATTCTAATTTCCAGCTCCAGCTCCACATAAATAGCCTAACAGCTTTTAAGTGTTCTCTAAGCCAGAATCTTCTTTCCTGTGGCCACAGGGCTAAAATCACTGAATCAAACACAAGCTCTCCGAACGGTCTGGAGATCAGCGGCAAGGGTAGGTGGAGCGGTAAACTTCCCCCT